>JAKRYI020000100.1:0-25741 GCA_022379115.2 Bauhinia variegata
CGTTGCTCTCAAACTTCTCCATATGGTTTTAATTGTGTCATATTACATCAATCTATGCTTGACATTTGGCTTCGGTCAACTTTGAAGCTAGTCGAAACAAGAAGGACAAAATGGACGAACTTGGTTAATGTGGATGATTCTTGGACCAAATCCTCTCTTCGTTGGTCTCAAACTTCTCCACATGGTTTTTGTGTCATATTACATCAATCTATGCTTGACATTTGGCTTCGGTCAACTTTGAAGCTTGTCGAAACGAAGAAAGACCAAAATGGACGAACTTGGTTAATGTTGATGATTCTTGGACCAAATCTCTCTTCGTTGGTCTCAAACTTCTCCACATGGTTTTAATGTGTCATATTACATCAATCTATGCTTGACATTTGGCTTCGGTCAACTTTGAAGCTTGTCGAAACGAAGAAGGACCAAAAATGGACGAACTTGGTTAAGTGGATGATTCTTGGACCAAATCTCTCTTCGTTGGTCTCAAACTTCTCCACATGGTTTATTGTGTCATATTACATCAATCTATGCTTGACAATTGGCTTCGGTCAACTTTGAAGCTAGTCGAAACCAAGAAAGACCAAAATGGACGAACTTGGTTAAGTGGATGATTCTTGGACCAAATCTCTCTTCGTTGGTCTCAAACTTCTCCACATGGTTTATTGTGTCATATTACATCAATCTATGCTTGACATTTGGCTTCGGTCAACTTTGAAGCTTGTCGAAACGAAGAAGACCAAAATGGACGAACTTGGTCCATTGGATGATTCTTGGACCAAATCTCTCTTCGTTGGTCTCAAACTTCTCCACATGGTTTATTGTGTCATATTACATCAATCTATGCTTGACATTTGGCTTCGGTCAACTTTGAAGCTTGTCGAAAGAAGAAAGACCAAAATGGACGAACTTGGTTAAGTGGATGATTCTTGGACCAAATCTCTCTTCGTTGGTCTCAAACTTCTCCACATGGTTTAATGTGTCATATTACATCAATCTATGCTTGACATTTGGCTTCGTCAACTTTGAAGCTAGTCGAAACGAAGAAAGACCAAAATGGACGAACTTGGTCCATGTGGATGATTCTTGGACCAAATCCTCTCTTCGTTGGTCTCAAACTTCCACATGGTTGTTGTGTCATATTACATCAATCTATGCTGACATTTGGCTTCGGACAACTTTGAAGCTTGTCGAAAGAAGAGACCAAAATGGACGAACTTGGTTAAGTGGATGATTCTTGGACCAAATCTCTCTTCGTTGGTCTCAAACTTCTCCACATGGTTTATTGTGTCATATTACATCAATCTATGCTTGACATTTGGCTTCGGTCAACTTTGAAGCTTGTCGAAACGAAGAAAGACCAAAATGGACGAACTTGGTTAAGTGGATGATTCTTGGACCAAATCTCTCTCGTTGGTCTCAAACTTCTCCACATGGTTTATTGTGTCATATTACATCAATCTATGCTTGACATTTGGCTTCGGTCAACTTTGAAGCTTGTCGAAACAAGAAGACCAAAATGGACGAACTTGGTTAATGTGGATGATTCTTGGACCAAATCTCTCTTCGTTGGTCTCAAACTTCTCCACATGGTTTATTGTGTCATATTACATCAATCTATGCTTGACATTTGGCTTCGGTCAACTTTGAAGCTTGTCGAACGAAGAAGACCAAAATGGACGAACTTGGTTAAGTTGGATGATTCTTGGACCAAATCTCTCTTCGTTGGTCTCAAACTTCTCCACATGGTTTAATGTGTCATATTATTACATCAATCTATGCTTGACATTTGGCTTCGGTCAACTTTGAAGCTTGTCGAAAGAAGAAAGGACCAACTTGGTCCATGTGGTTGATTCTTGGACCAAATCCTCTCTTCGTTGGTCTCAAACTTCTCCACATGGTTTATTGTGTCATATACATCAATCTATGCTTGACATTTGGCTTCGGTCAACTTTGAAGCTTGTCGAAACGAAGAAAGACCAAAATGGACGAACTTGGTTAAGTTGGATGATTCTTGGACCAAATCTCTCTTCGTTGGTCTCAAACTTCTCCACATGGTTTATTGTGTCATATTACATCAATCTACTTGACATTTGGCTTTCGGTCAACTTTGAAGCTGTCGAAACGAAGAAGGACCAAAATGGACGAACTTGGTTAATGTGGATGATTCTTGGACCAAATCTCTCTTCGTTGGTCTCAAACTTCTCCACATGGTTAATGTGTCATATTACATCAATCTATGCTTGACATTTGGCTTCGTCAACTTTGAAGCTAGTCGAAACAAGAAGACCAAAATGGACGAACTTGGTTATGTGGATGATTCTTGGACCAAATCTCTCTTCGTTGGTCTCAAACTTCTCCACATGGTTTATTGTGTCATATTACATCAATCTATGCTTGACATTTGGCTTCGGTCAACTTTGAAGCTTGTCGAAACGAAGAAGACCAAAATGGACGAACTTGGTTAAGTGGATGATTCTTGGACCAAATCTCTCTTCGTTGGTCTCAAACTTCTCCACATGGTTTATTGTGTCATATTACATCAATCTATGCTTGACATTGGCTTCGGTCAACTTTGAAGCTTGTCGAAACGAAGAAAGACCAAAATGGACGAACTTGGTTAATGTGATGATTCTTGGACCAAATCTCTCTTCGTTGGTCTCAAACTCTCCACATGGTTTAATTGTGTCATATTACATCAATCTATGCTTGACATTTGGCTTCGGTCAACTTTGAAGCTTGTCGAAACGAAAAAGACCAAAATGGACGAACTTGGTTAAGTGGATGATTCTTGGACCAAATCTCTCTTCGTTGGTCTCAAACTTCTCCACATGGTTTATTGTGTCATATTACATCAATCTATGCTTGACATTTGGCTTCGGTCAACTTTGAAGCTTGTCGAAAGAAAAGAACCAAAATGGACGAACTTGGTTAATGTGGATGATTCTTGGACCAAATCTCTCTTCGTTGGTCTCAAACTTCTCCACATGGTTTATTGTGTCATATTACATCAATCTATGCTTGACATTTGGCTTCGGTCAACTTTGAAGCTTGTCGAAACGAAGAAGGACCAAAATGGACGAACTTGGTTAAGTTGGATGATTCTTGGACCAAATCTCTCTTCGTTGGTCTCAAACTTCTCCACATGGTTTAATGTGTCATATTACATCAATCTATGCTTGACATTTGGCTTCGGTCAACTTTGAAGCTTGTCGAAACGAAGAAGACCAAAATGGACGAACTTGGTTAATGTTGATGATTCTTGGACCAAAATCTCTCTTCGTTGGTCTCAAACTTCTCCACATGGTTTATGTGTCATATTACATCAATCTATGCTTGACATTTGGCTTCGGTCAACTTTGAAGCTAGTCGAAACGAAGAAGGACCAAAATGGACGAACTTGGTCCATGTGGATGATTCTTGGACCAAATCTCCTTCGTTGGTCTCAAACTTCTCCACATGGTTTATTGTGTCATATTACATCAATCTATGCTTGACATTTGGCTTCGTCAACTTTGAAGCTTGTCGAAACGAAAGAAAGACCAAAATGGACGAACTTGGTTAAGTGGATGATTCTTGGACCAAATCTCTCTTCGTTGGTCTCAAACTTCTCCACATGGTTTATGTGTCATATTACATCAATCTATGCTTGACATTTGGCTTCGGTCAACTTTGAAGCTTGTCGAAACAAGAAGACCAAAATGGACGAACTTGGTTAAGTGGATGATTCTTGGGACCAAATCTCTCTTCGTTGGTCTCAAACTTCTCCACATGGTTTATTGTGTCATATTACATCAATCTATGCTTGACATTTGGCTTCGGTCAACTTTGAAGCTTGTCGAAACGAAGAAGGACGAACTTGGTCCATGTGGATGATTCTTGGACCAAATCTCTCTTCGTTGGTCTCAAACTTCTCCACATGGTTTATTGTGTCATATTACATCAATCTATGCTTGACATTTGGCTTCGGTCAACTTTGAAGCTTGTCGAAACCAAGAAAGACCAAAATGGACGAACTTGGTTAAGTGATGATTCTTGGACCAAATCTCTCTTCGTTGGTCTCAAACTTCTCCACATGGTTTATGTGTCATATTACATCAATCTATGCTTGACATTTGGCTTCGGTCAACTTTGAAGCTTGTCGAAAGAAGAAGGACCAAAATGGACGAACTTGGTCCAGTGGATGATTCTTGGACCAAATCTCTCTTCGTTGGTCTCAAACTTCTCCACATGGTTTAATGTGTCATATTACATCAATCTATGCTTGACATTTGGCTTCGGTCAACTTTGAAGCTAGTCGAAACGAAGAAGACCAAAATGGACGAACTTGGTTAATGTTGGATGATTCTTGGACCAAATCTCTCTTCGTTGGTCTCAAACTTCTCCACATGGTTTAATGTGTCATATTACATCAATCTATGCTTGACATTTGGCTTCGGTCAACTTTGAAGCTTGTCGAAACGAAGAAGGACCAAAATGGACGAACTTGGTTAATGTGGATGATTCTTGGACCAAATCTCTCTCGTTGGTCTCAAACTTCTCCACATGGTTTAATGTGTCATATTACATCAATCTATGCTTGACATTTGGCTTCGGTCAACTTTGAAGCTTGTCGAAACAAGAAGACCAAAATGGACGAACTTGGTTAATTGGATGATTCTTGGACCAAATCTCTCTTCGTTGGTCTCAAACTTCTCCACATGGTTTAATGTGTCATATTACATCAATCTATGCTTGACATTTGGCTTCGGTCAACTTTGAAGCTTGTCGAAACGAAGAAAGACCAAAATGGACGAACTTGGTTAAGTGGATGATTCTTGGACCAAATCTCTCTTCGTTGGTCTCAAACTTCTCCACATGGTTTTATGTGTCATATTACATCAATCTATGCTTGACATTTGGCTTCGGTCAACTTTGAAGCTTGTCGAAAACAAGAAGACCAAAATGGACGAACTTGGTTAAGTTGGATGATTCTTGGACCAAATCTCTCTTCGTTGGTCTCAAACTTCTCCACATGGTTTATTGTGTCATATTACATCAATCTATGCTTGACATTGGCTTCGGTCAACTTTGAAGCTTGTCGAAACAAGAAGGAAAAGAAAAAATGGACGAACTTGTCCAGTGGATGATTCTTGGACCAAATCTCTCTTCGTTGGTCTCAAACTTCTCCACATGGTTTATTGTGTCATATTACATCAATCTATGCTTGACATTTGGCTTCGGTCAACTTTGAAGCTTGTCGAAAGAAGAAGGACCAAAATGGACGAACTTGGTTTATGTGGATGATTCTTGGACCAAATCTCTCTTCGTTGGTCTCAAAACTTCTCCACATGGTTTATTGTGTCATATTACATCAATCTATGCTTGACATTTGCTTCGGTCAACTTTGAAGCTTGTCGAAACAAAGAAAGACCAAAATGGACGAACTTGGTTAAGTGGATGATTCTTGGACCAAATCTCTCTTCGTTGGTCTCAAACTTCTCCACATGGTTTATGTGTCATATTACATCAATCTATGCTTGACATTTGGCTTCGTCAACTTTGAAGCTAGTCGAAACGAAGAAAGACCAAAATGGACGAACTTTTAATTGGATGATTCTTGGACCAAAATCTCTCTTCGTTGGTCTCAAACTTCTCCACATGGTTTATTGTGTCATATTACATCAATCTATGCTTGACATTTGGCTTCGGTCAACTTTGAAGCTTGTCGAAACGAAGAAGGACCAAAATGGACGAACTTGGTTAATGTTGGATGATTCTTGGACCAAATCTCTCTTCGTTGGTCTCAAACTTCTCCACATGGTTTAATGTGTCATATTACATCAATCTATGCTTGACATTTGGCTTCGGTCAACTTTGAAGCTTGTCGAAACAAGAAAGACCAAAATGGACGAACTTGGTTAAGTGGATGATTCTTGGACCAAATCTCTCTTCGTTGGTCTCAAACTTCTCCACATGGTTAATGTGTCATATTACATCAATCTATGCTTGACATTTGGCTTCGGTCAACTTTGAAGCTTGTCGAAACGAAGAAGACCAAAATGGACGAACTTGGTTAATGTGGATGATTCTTGGACCAAATCTCTCTTCGTTGGTCTCAAACTTCTCCACATGGTTTATTGTGTCATATTACATCAATCTATGCTTGACATTTGCTTCGGTCAACTTTGAAGCTTGTCGAAACGAAAGGACCAAAATGGACGAACTTGGTTAAGTGGATGATTCTTGGACCAAATCTCTCTTCGTTGGTCTCAAACTTCTCCACATGGTTTATTGTGTCATATTACATCAATCTATGCTTGACATTTGGCTTCGGTCAACTTTGAAGCTTGTCGAAACGAAGAAAGACCAAAATGGACGAACTTGGTTAAGTGGATGATTCTTGGACCAAATCTCTCTTCGTTGGTCTCAAACTTCTCCACATGGTTTATGTGTCATATTACATCAATCTATGCTTGACATTTGGCTTCGGTCAACTTTGAAGCTTGTCGAAACGAAAGGACCAAATGGACGAACTTGGTTAAGTGGATGATTCTTGGACCAAATCTCTCTTCGTTGGTCTCAAACTTCTCCACATGGTTTAATGTGTCATATTACATCAATCTATGCTTGACATTTGGCTTCGGTCAACTTTGAAGCTTGTCGAAAGAAGAAAGACCAAAATGGACGAACTTGTTAAGTGGATGATTCTTGGACCAAATCTCTCTTCGTTGGTCTCAAACTTCTCCACATGGTTTATTGTGTCATATTACATCAATCTATGCTTGACATTTGGCTTCGGTCAACTTTGAAGCTTGTCGAAACGAAGAAAGACCAAAATGGACGAACTTGGTTAAGTTATGATTCTTGGACCAAATCTCTCTTCGTTGGTCTCAAACTTCTCCACATGGTTTAATGTGTCATATTACATCAATCTATGCTTGACATTTGGCTTCGGTCAACTTTGAAGCTTGTCGAAAGAAGAAACCAAAATGGACGAACTTGGTTAATGTGGATGATTCTTGGACCAAATCTCTCTTCGTTGGTCTCAAACTTCTCCACATGGTTTATTGTGTCATATTACATCAATCTATGCTTGACATTTGCTTCGGTCAACTTTGAAGCTTGTCGAAACGAAGAAGGACCAAAATGGACGAACTTGGTTAATGTGGATGATTCTTGGACCAAATCTCTCTTCGTTGGTCTCAAACTTCTCCACATGGTTTTATTGTGTCATATTACATCAATCTATGCTTGACATTTGGCTTCGGTCAACTTTGAAGCTTGTCGAAACGAAGAAGACCAAAATGGACGAACTTGGTTAATGTGGATGATTCTTGGACCAAATCTCTCTTCGTTGGTCTCAAACTTCTCCACATGGTTTATTGTGTCATATTACATCAATCTATGCTTGACATTTGGCTTCGGTCAACTTTGAAGCTTGTCGAAACGAAGAAGACCAAAATGGACGAACTTGGTTAAGTTGGATGATTCTTGGACCAAATCTCTCTTCGTTGGTCTCAAACTTCTCCACATGGTTTATTGTGTCATATTACATCAATCTATGCTTGACATTTGGCTTCGGTCAACTTTGAAGCTTGTCGAAACGAAGAAAGACCAAAATGGACGAACTTGGTTAATGTGGATGATTCTTGGACCAAATCTCTCTTCGTTGGTCTCAAACTTCTCCACATGGTTTATTGTGTCATATTACATCAATCTATGCTTGACATTTGGCTTCGGTCAACTTTGAAGCTTGTCGAAACGAAAAGGACCAACTTGGTCCAGGTTGATGATTCTTGGACCAAATCTCTCTTCGTTGGTCTCAAACTTCTCCACATGGTTTATTGTGTCATATTACATCAATCTATGCTTGACATTTGGCTTCGGTCAACTTTGAAGCTTGTCGAAACGAAGAAAGACCAAAATGGACGAACTTGGTTATTGGATGATTCTTGGACCAAATCTCTCTTCGTTGGTCTCAAACTTCTCCACATGGTTTATTGTGTCATATTACATCAATCTATGCTTGACATTTGGCTTCGTCAACTTTGAAGCTTGTCGAAACGAAGAAAGACCAAAATGGACGAACTTGGTCCAAGTTGGATGATTCTTGGACCAAATCTCTCTTCGTTGGTCTCAAACTTCTCCACATGGTTTATTGTGTCATATTACATCAATCTATGCTTGACATTTGGCTTCGGTCAACTTTGAAGCTTGTCGAAACGAAGAAAGACCAAAATGGACGAACTTGGTTAATGTATGATTCTTGGACCAAATCTCTCTTCGTTGGTCTCAAACTTCTCCACATGGTTTATTGTGTCATATTACATCAATCTATGCTTGACATTTGGCTTCGGTCAACTTTGAAGCTAGTCGAAACAAGAAGACCAAAATGGACGAACTTGGTCCATGGATGATTCTTGGACCAAATCTCTCTTCGTTGGTCTCAAACTTCTCCACATGGTTTATTGTGTCATATTACATCAATCTATGCTTGACATTTGCTTCGGTCAACTTTGAAGCTTGTCGAAACGAAGAAGGACCAAAATTGGTCGAACTGGTGGATGATTCTTGGACCAAATCTCTCTTCGTTGGTCTCAAACTTCTCCACATGGTTTATTGTGTCATATTACATCAATCTATGCTTGACATTTGGCTTCGGTCAACTTTGAAGCTTGTCGAAACAAAAAGACCAAAATGGACGAACTTGGTTAATGTGGATGATTCTTGGACCAAATCTCTCTTCGTTGGTCTCAAACTTCTCCACATGGTTTAATGTGTCATATTACATCAATCTATGCTTGACATTTGGCTTCGGTCAACTTTGAAGCTTGTCGAAACCAAGAAGACCAAAATGGACGAACTTGGTTAATGTGGATGATTCTTGGACCAAATCTCTCTTCGTTGGTCTCAAACTTCTCCACATGGTTTATTTGTCATATTACATCAATATGCTACATCAATTTGCTTGGCTTCGTCAACTTTGAAGCTTGTCGAAAAAGAAGGACCAAAATGGACGAACTTGCCAAGTATGATTCTTGGACCAAATCTCTCTTCGTTGGTCTCAAACTTCTCCACATGGTTTAATGTGTCATATTACATCAATCTATGCTTGACATTTGGCTTCGGTCAACTTTGAAGCTTGTCGAAACGAAGAAGACCAAAATGGACGAACTTGGTTATAGTGGATGATTCTTGGACCAAATCTCTCTTCTTGGTCTCAAACTTCTCCACATGGTTTATTGTGTCATATTACATCAATCTATGCTTGACATTTGGCTTCGGTCAACTTTGAAGCTTGTCGAAACGAAGAAGACCAACTTTCCATGTGGATGATTCTTGGACCAAAATCTCTTCGTTGGTCTCAAACTTCTCCACATGGTTTATGTGTCATATTACATCAATCTATGCTTGACATTTGGCTTCGGTCAACTTTGAAGCTTGTCGAAACGAAGAAACCAAAATGGACGAACTTGGTAAGTGGATGATTCTTGGACCAAATCTCTCTTCGTTGGTCTCAAACTTCTCCACATGGTTTAATGTGTCATATTACATCAATCTATGCTTGACATTTGGCTTCGGTCAACTTTGAAGCTTGTCGAAACGAAGAAGGACGAACTTGGTTAATGTGGATGATTCTTGGACCAAATCTCTCTTCGTTGGTCTCAAACTTCTCCACATGGTTTATTGTGTCATATTACATCAATCTATGCTTGACATTTGGCTTCGGTCAACTTTGAAGCTTGTCGAAACCGAAGACCAAAATGGACGAACTTGGTTAATTGTGGATGATTCTTGGACCAAATCTCTCTTCGTTGGTCTCAAACTTCTCCACATGGTTTATTGTGTCATATTACATCAATCTATGCTTGACATTTGGCTTCGGTCAACTTTGAAGCTTGTCGAAACGAAGAAAGACCAAAATGGACGAACTTGGTTAAGTGGATGATTCTTGGACCAAATCTCTCTTCGTTGGTCTCAAACTTCTCCACATGTTTATTGTGTCATATTACATCAATCTATGCTTGACATTTGGCTTCGGTCAACTTTGAAGCTTGTCGAAACGAAGAAGGACCAAAATGGACGAACTTGGTTAAGTTGGATGATTCTTGGACCAAATCTCTCTTCGTTGTCTCAAACTTCTCCACATGGTTTATGTGTCATATTACATCAATCTATGCTTGACATTTGGCTTCGGTCAACTTTGAAGCTTGTCGAAACGAAGAAGGACCAAAATGGACGAACTTGGTTAAGTGGATGATTCTTGGACCAAATCTCTCTTCGTTGGTCTCAAACTTCTCCACATGGTTTAATGTGTCATATTACATCAATCTATGCTTGACATTGGCTTCGTCAACTTTGAAGCTTGTCGAAACAAGAAGGACCAAAATGGACGAACTTGGTAATGTGGATGATTCTTGGACCAAATCTCTCTTCGTTGGTCTCAAACTTCTCCACATGGTTTATTGTGTCATATTACATCAATCTATGCTTGACATTTGGCTTCGGTCAACTTTGAAGCTTGTCGAAACAAAGAAGACCAAAATGGACGAACTTGGTTAAGTGGATGATTCTTGGACCAAATCTCTCTTCGTTGGTCTCAAACTTCTCCACATGGTTTAATGTGTCATATTACATCAATCTATGCTTGACATTTGGCTTCGGTCAACTTTGAAGCTTGTCGAAACAAGAAGACCAAAATGGACGAACTTGGTTAATGTGGATGATTCTTGGACCAAATCTCTCTTCGTTGGTCTCAAACTTCTCCACATGGTTTATTGTGTCATATTACATCAATCTATGCTTGACATTTGCTTCGGTCAACTTTGAAGCTTGTCGAAACGAAGAAGGACCAAAATGGACGAACTTGGTTAAGTTGGATGATTCTTGGACCAAATCTCTCTTCGTTGGTCTCAAACTTCTCCACATGGTTTATTGTGTCATATTACATCAATCTATGCTTGACATTTGGCTTCGGTCAACTTTGAAGCTTGTCGAAAGAAGAAGGACCAAAATGGACGAACTTGGTTAATTGGATGATTCTTGGACCAAATCTCTCTTCGTTGGTCTCAAACTTCTCCACATGGTTAATGTGTCATATTACATCAATCTATGCTTGACATTTGGCTTCGGTCAACTTTGAAGCTTGTCGAAACAAAAGGACCAAAATGGACGAACTTGTTAAGTGGATGATTCTTGGACCAAATCTCTCTTCGTTGGTCTCAAACTTCTCCACATGGTTTATTGTGTCATATTACATCAATCTATGCTTGACATTTGGCTTCGGTCAACTTTGAAGCTTGTCGAAACGAAGAAGGACCAAAATGGACGAACTTGGTTAAGTGGATGATTCTTGGACCAAATCTCTCTTCGTTGGTCTCAAACTTCTCCACATGGTTTATTGTGTCATATTACATCAATCTATGCTTGACATTTGGCTTCGGTCAACTTTGAAGCTTGTCGAAACGAAGAAGACCAAAATGGACGAACTTGGTTAATGTGATGATTCTTGGACCAAATCTCTCTTCGTTGGTCTCAAACTTCTCCACATGGTTTATTGTGTCATATTACATCAATCTATGCTTGACATTTGGCTTCGGTCAACTTTGAAGCTTGTCGAAACCAAGAAGGACCAAAATGGACGAACTTGGTTAATGTGGATGATTCTTGGACCAAATCTCTCTTCGTTGGTCTCAAACTTCTCCACATGGTTTATTGTGTCATATTACATCAATCTATGCTTGACATTTGGCTTCGGTCAACTTTGAAGCTTGTCGAAAAGAAAAGGACCAAAATGGACGAACTTGGTTAATGTTGATGATTCTTGGACCAAATCTCTCTTCGTTGGTCTCAAACTTCTCCACATGGTTTATTGTGTCATATTACATCAATCTATGCTTGACATTTGGCTTCGGTCAACTTTGAAGCTTGTCGAAACGAAGAAAGACCAAAATGGACGAACTTGGTTAGTGATGATTCTTGGACCAAATCTCTCTTCGTTGGTCTCAAACTTCTCCACATGGTTTATGTGTCATATTACATCAATCTATGCTTGACATTTGGCTTCGGTCAACTTTGAAGCTTGTCGAAACGAAGAAGACCAAAATGGACGAACTTGGTAAGTGGATGATTCTTGGACCAAATCTCTCTTCGTTGGTCTCAAACTTCTCCACATGGTTTATTGTGTCATATTACATCAATCTATGCTTGACATTTGGCTTCGGTCAACTTTGAAGCTTGTCGAAACAAAGAAAGACCAAAATGGACGAACTTGGTTAATGTGGATGATTCTTGGACCAAATCTCTCTTCGTTGGTCTCAAACTTCTCCACATGGTTTATTGTGTCATATTACATCAATCTATGCTTGACATTTGGCTTCGGTCAACTTTGAAGCTTGTCGAAACGAAGAAAGACCAAAATGGACGAACTTGGTTAAGTTGATGATTCTTGGACCAAATCTCTCTTCGTTGGTCTCAAACTTCTCCACATGGTTTATTGTGTCATATTACATCAATCTATGCTTGACATTTGGCTTCGGTCAACTTTGAAGCTTGTCGAAACGAAGAAAGACCAAAATGGACGAACTTGGTTAATGTGGATGATTCTTGGACCAAATCTCTCTTCGTTGGTCTCAAACTTCTCCACATGGTTTATTGTGTCATATTACATCAATCTATGCTTGACATTTGGCTTCGGTCAACTTTGAAGCTTGTCGAAACGAAGAAAGACCAAAATGGACGAACTTGGTTAATTGGATGATTCTTGGACCAAATCTCTCTTCGTTGGTCTCAAACTTCTCCACATGGTTTAATGTGTCATATTACATCAATCTATGCTTGACATTTGGCTTCGGTCAACTTTGAAGCTAGTCGAAACGAAGAAAGACCAAAATGGACGAACTTGGTTAATGATGATTCTTGGACCAAATCTCTCTTCGTTGGTCTCAAACTTCTCCACATGGTTTATTGTGTCATATTACATCAATCTATGCTTGACATTGGCTTCGGTCAACTTTGAAGCTAGTCGAAACGAAGAAAGACCAAAATGGACGAACTTGGTTAAGTTGATGATTCTTGGACCAAATCTCTCGTTGGTCTCAAACTTCTCCACATGGTTTATTGTGTCATATTACATCAATCTATGCTTGACATTTGCTTCGGTCAACTTTGAAGCTTGTCGAAACGAAGAAAGACCAAAATGGACGAACTTGGTTAAGTGGATGATTCTTGGACCAAATCTCTCTTCGTTGGTCTCAAACTTCTCCACATGGTTTATTGTGTCATATTACATCAATCTATGCTTGACATTTGGCTTCGGTCAACTTTGAAGCTTGTCGAAAAGAAGAAAGACCAAAATGGACGAACTTTCCATGTTGATGATTCTTGGACCAAATCTCTCTTCGTTGGTCTCAAACTTCTCCACATGGTTTAATGTGTCATATTACATCAATCTATGCTTGACATTTGGCTTCGGTCAACTTTGAAGCTTGTCGAAACGAAGAAGGACCAAAATGGACGAACTTGGTTAAGTGGATGATTCTTGGACCAAATCTCTCTTCGTTGGTCTCAAACTTCTCCACATGGTTTAATGTGTCATATTACATCAATCTATGCTTGACATTTGGCTTCGGTCAACTTTGAAGCTAGTCGAAACGAAAGAAAGACCAAAATGGACGAACTTGGTCCAAGTGGATGATTCTTGGACCAAAATCTCTCTTTCGTTGGTCTCAAACTTCTCCACATGGTTTATTTGTCATATTACATCAATCTATGCTTGACATTTGGCTTCGGTCAACTTTGAAGCTTGTCGAAACGAAGAAAGACCAAAATGGACGAACTTGGTTAATGTGGATGATTCTTGGACCAAATCTCTCTTCGTTGGTCTCAAACTTCTCCACATGGTTTATTGTGTCATATTACATCAATCTATGCTTGACATTTGCTTCGGTCAACTTTGAAGCTAGTCGAAACGAAGAAAGACCAAAATGGACGAACTTGGTTAAGTTGATGATTCTTGGACCAAATCTCTCTTCGTTGGTCTCAAACTTCTCCACATGGTTTATTGTGTCATATTACATCAATCTATGCTTGACATTTGGCTTCGGTCAACTTGAAGCTAGTCGAAACGAAGAAAGACCAAAATGGACGAACTTGGTTAAGTGGGATGATTCTTGGACCAAATCTCTCTTCGTTGGTCTCAAACTTCTCCACATGGTTTATTGTGTCATATTACATCAATCTATGCTTGACATTTGGCTTCGGTCAACTTTGAAGCTAGTCGAAACGAAGAAAGACCAAAATGGACGAACTTGGTTAAGTGGATGATTCTTGGACCAAATCTCTCTTCGTTGGTCTCAAACTTCTCCACATGGTTTATTGTGTCATATTACATCAATCTATGCTTGACATTTGGCTTCGGTCAACTTTGAAGCTAGTCGAAACAAAGAAAGACCAAAATGGACGAACTTGGTTAATGTGGATGATTCTTGGACCAAATCTCTCTTCGTTGGTCTCAAACTTCTCCACATGGTTTATTGTGTCATATTACATCAATCTATGCTTGACATTTGGCTTCGGTCAACTTTGAAGCTAGTCGAAACGAAGAAAGACCAAAATGGACGAACTTGGTTAATGTTGATGATTCTTGGACCAAATCTCTCTTCGTTGGTCTCAAACTTCTCCACATGGTTTATTGTGTCATATTACATCAATCTATGCTTGACATTTGGCTTCGGTCAACTTTGAAGCTAGTCGAAACGAAGAAGGACCAAAATGGACGAACTTGGTTAATGTGGATGATTCTTGGACCAAATCTCTCTTCGTTGGTCTCAAACTTCTCCACATGGTTTATTGTGTCATATTACATCAATCTATGCTTGACATTTGGCTTCGGTCAACTTTGAAGCTTGTCGAAACGAAGAAGACCAAAATGGACGAACTTGGTTAAGTGGGATGATTCTTGGACCAAATCTCTCTTTCGTTGGTCTCAAACTTCTCCACATGGTTTATTGTGTCATATTACATCAATCTATGCTTGACATTTGGCTTCGGAACTTTGAAGCTTGTCGAAACGAAGAAAGACCAAAATGGACGAACTTGGTCCTGTGGATGATTCTTGGACCAAATCTCTCTTCGTTGGTCTCAAACTTCTCCACATGGTTTAATGTGTCATATTACATCAATCTATGCTTGACATTTGGCTTCGGTCAACTTTGAAGCTTGTCGAAACGAAGAAAGACCAAAATGGACGAACTTGGTTAAGTTGGATGATTCTTGGACCAAATCTCTCTTCGTTGGTCTCAAACTTCTCCACATGGTTTATTGTGTCATATTACATCAATCTATGCTTGACATTTGGCTTCGGTCAACTTTGAAGCTTGTCGAAACGAAGAAAGACCAAAATGGACGAACTTGGTCCATGTGGATGATTCTTGGACCAAATCTCTCTTCGTTGGTCTCAAACTTCTCCACATGGTTTAATGTGTCATATTACATCAATCTATGCTTGACATTTGGCTTCGGTCAACTTTGAAGCTGTCGAAACAAGAAGGACCAAAATGGACGAACTTGGTTAAGTGGATGATTCTTGGACCAAATCTCTCTTCGTTGGTCTCAAACTTCTCCACATGGTTTAATGTGTCATATTACATCAATCTATGCTTGACATTTGGCTTCGGTCAACTTTGAAGCTTGTCGAAACGAAGAAGGACCAAAATGGACGAACTTGGTCCTTTGTTGATGATTCTTGGACCAAATCTCTCTTCGTTGGTCTCAAACTTCTCCACATGGTTAATTGTCATATTACATCAATCTATGCTTGACATTTGGCTTCGGTCAACTTTGAAGCTAGTCGAAACGAAGAAGACCAAAATGGACGAACTTGGTTAAGTTGATGATTCTTGGACCAAATCTCTCTTCGTTGGTCTCAAACTTCTCCACATGGTTTAATGTGTCATATTACATCAATCTATGCTTGACATTTGGCTTCGGTCAACTTTGAAGCTTGTCGAAACGAAGAAGACCAAAATGGACGAACTTGGTTAAGTGGATGATTCTTGGACCAAATCTCTCTTCGTTGGTCTCAAACTTCTCCACATGGTTTAATGTGTCATATTACATCAATCTATGCTTGACATTTGGCTTCGGTCAACTTTGAAGCTTGTCGAAACAAAGAAGACCAAAATGGACGAACTTGGTTAAGTGGATGATTCTTGGACCAAATCTCTCTTCGTTGGTCTCAAACTTCTCCACATGGTTTAATGTGTCATATTACATCAATCTATGCTTGACATTTGGCTTCGGTCAACTTTGAAGCTTGTCGAAACGAAGAAAGACCAAAATGGACGAACTTGGTCAATGTGGATGATTCTTGGACCAAATCTCTCTTCGTTGGTCTCAAACTTCTCCACATGGTTTATTGTGTCATATTACATCAATCTATGCTTGACATTTGGCTTCGGTCAACTTTGAAGCTAGTCGAAACAAAGAAAGACCAAAATGGACGAACTTGGTTAAGTGGATGATTCTTGGACCAAATCTCTCTTCGTTGGTCTCAAACTTCTCCACATGGTTTAATGTGTCATATTACATCAATCTATGCTTGACATTTGGCTTCGGTCAACTTTGAAGCTTGTCGAAACGAAGAAAGACCAAAATGGACGAACTTGGTCCATGTGGATGATTCTTGGACCAAATCTCTCTTCGTTGGTCTCAAACTTCTCCACATGGTTTTATTGTGTCATATTACATCAATCTATGCTTGACATTTGCTTCGGTCAACTTTGAAGCTTGTCGAAACGAAGAAAGACCAAAATGGACGAACTTGGTTAAGTGGATGATTCTTGGACCAAATCTCTCTTCGTTGGTCTCAAACTTCTCCACATGGTTTAATGTGTCATATTACATCAATCTATGCTTGACATTGGCTTCGGTCAACTTTGAAGCTTGTCGAAACGAAGAAAGACCAAAATGGACGAACTTGGTTAATGTGGATGATTCTTGGACCAAATCTCTCTTCGTTGGTCTCAAACTTCTCCACATGGTTTATTGTGTCATATTACATCAATCTATGCTTGACATTTGGCTTCGGTCAACTTTGAAGCTTGTCGAAACGAAAGAAAGACCAAAATGGACGAACTTGGTCCATGTTGGATGATTCTTGGACCAAATCTCTCTTCGTTGGTCTCAAACTTCTCCACATGGTTTAATGTGTCATATTACATCAATCTATGCTTGACATTTGGCTTCGGTCAACTTTGAAGCTAGTCGAAACGAAGAAAGACCAAAATGGACGAACTTGGTAAGTGGATGATTCTTGGACCAAATCTCTCTTCGTTGGTCTCAAACTTCTCCACATGGTTTATTGTGTCATATTACATCAATCTATGCTTGACATTTGGCTTCGGTCAACTTTGAAGCTAGTCGAAACGAAGAAAGACCAAAATGGACGAACTTGGTCCATGTGATATGATTCTGGACCAAATCTCTCTTCGTTGGTCTCAAACTTCTCCACATGGTTTAATTGTGTCATATTACATCAATCTATGCTTGACATTTGGCTTCGGTCAACTTTGAAGCTTGTCGAAACGAAGAAAGACCAAAATGGACGAACTTGGTCCAGTTGGATGATTCTTGGACCAAATCTCTCTTCGTTGGTCTCAAACTTCTCCACATGGTTTATGTGTCATATTACATCAATCTATGCTTGACATTTGGCTTCGGTCAACTTTGAAGCTTGTCGAAAACGAAGAAAGACCAAAATGGACGAACTTGGTCCAGTTGATGATTCTTGGACCAAATCTCTCTTCGTTGGTCTCAAACTTCTCCACATGGTTTATTGTGTCATATTACATCAATCTATGCTTGACATTTGGCTTCGGTCAACTTTGAAGCTTGTCGAAACGAAGAAAGACCAAAATGGACGAACTTGGTTAATTGGATGATTCTTGGACCAAATCTCTCTTCGTTGGTCTCAAACTTCTCCACATGGTTTATTGTGTCATATTACATCAATCTATGCTTGACATTTGGCTTCGGTCAACTTTGAAGCTTGTCGAACGAAGAAAGACCAAAATGGACGAACTTGGTTAAGTGGATGATTCTTGGACCAAATCTCTCTCTTCGTTGGTCTCAAACTTCTCCACATGGTTTATTGTGTCATATTACATCAATCTATGCTTGACATTTGGCTTCGGTCAACTTTGAAGCTGTCGAAACGAAGAAAGACCAAAATGGACGAACTTGGTCCAGTGGATGATTCTTGGACCAAATCTCTTTCGTTGGTCTCAAACTTCTCCACATGGTTTAATGTGTCATATTACATCAATCTATGCTTGACATTTGGCTTCGGTCAACTTTGAAGCTAGTCGAAACGAAGAAAGACCAAAATGGACGAACTTGGTCCTTGGATGATTCTTGGACCAAATCTCCTTCGTTGGTCTCAAACTTCTCCACATGGTTTAATGTGTCATATTACATCAATCTATGCTTGACATTTGGCTTCGGTCAACTTTGAAGCTTGTCGAAACGAAGAAGGACCAAAATGGACGAACTTGGTCCAGTTGGATGATTCTTGGACCAAATCTCTCTTCGTTGGTCTCAAACTTCTCCACATGGTTTATTGTGTCATATTACATCAATCTATGCTTGACATTTGGCTTCGGTCAACTTTGAAGCTTGTCGAAACGAAAAAGACCAAAATGGACGAACTTGGTCCAGTTGGATGATTCTTGGACCAAATCTCTCTTCGTTGGTCTCAAACTTCTCCACATGGTTTAATGTGTCATATTACATCAATCTATGCTTGACATTTGGCTTCGGTCAACTTTGAAGCTTGTCGAACGAAGAAGGACCAAAATGGACGAACTTGGTCCATGGGATGATTCTTGGACCAAATCTCTCTTCGTTGGTCTCAAACTTCTCCACATGGTTTAATGTGTCATATTACATCAATCTATGCTTGACATTTGGCTTCGGTCAACTTTGAAGCTAGTCGAAACAAGAAGGACCAAAATGGACGAACTTGGTTAATGTGGATGATTCTTGGACCAAATCTCTCTTCGTTGGTCTCAAACTTCTCCACATGGTTTATTGTGTCATATTACATCAATCTATGCTTGACATTTGGCTTCGGTCAACTTTGAAGCTAGTCGAAACGAAGAAAGACCAAAATGGACGAACTTGGTTAATTGGATGATTCTTGGACCAAATCTCTCTTCGTTGGTCTCAAACTTCTCCACATGGTTTAATGTGTCATATTACATCAATCTATGCTTGACATTTGGCTTCGGTCAACTTTGAAGCTAGTCGAAACGAAGAAGGACCAAAATGGACGAACTTGGTTAATGGATGATTCTTGGACCAAATCTCTCTTCGTTGGTCTCAAACTTCTCCACATGGTTTATTGTGTCATATTACATCAATCTATGCTTGACATTTGGCTTCGGTCAACTTTGAAGCTTGTCGATCGAAAGAAAAAGACCAAAATGGACGAACTTGGTCCATGTGGATGATTCTTGGACCAAATCTCCTTTCGTTGGTCTCAAACTTCTCCACATGGTTTTAATGTGTCATATTACATCAATCTATGCTTGACATTTGGCTTCGGTCAACTTTGAAGCTTGTCGAAAAAAGAAGAAGGACCAAAATGGACGAACTTGGTCCATGTTGATGATTCTTGGACCAAATCTCTCTTCGTTGGTCTCAAACTTCTTCTCCACATGGTTTAATGTGTCATATTACATCAATCTATGCTTGACATTTGGCTTCGGTCAACTTTGAAGCTTGTCGAAACAAGAAAGACCAAAATGGACGAACTTGGTTAATTTGGATGATTCTTGGACCAAATCTCTCTTCGTTGGTCTCAAACTTCTCCACATGGTTTAATGTGTCATATTACATCAATCTATGCTTGACATTTGGCTTCGGTCAACTTTGAAGCTTGTCGAAACGAAAGAAAGACCAAAATGGACGAACTTGGTCCATGTGGATGATTCTTGGACCAAATCTCTCTTCGTTGGTCTCAAACTTCTCCACATGGTTTATTGTGTCATATTACATCAATCTATGCTTGACATTTGGCTTCGGTCAACTTTGAAGCTTGTCGAAACGAAGAAAGACCAAAATGGACGAACTTGGTCCAGTTTGATGATTCTTGGACCAAATCTCTCTTCGTTGGTCTCAAACTTCTCCACATGGTTTATGTGTCATATTACATCAATCTATGCTTGACATTTGGCTTCGGTCAACTTTGAAGCTTGTCGAAACGAAGAAAGACCAAAATGGACGAACTTGGTCCATGTTGGATGATTCTTGGACCAAATCTCTCTTCGTTGGTCTCAAACTTCTCCACATGGTTTAATGTGTCATATTACATCAATCTATGCTTGACATTTGGCTTCGGTCAACTTTGAAGCTTGTCGAAACGAAGAAAGACCAAAATGGACGAACTTGGTCCAGTTGATGATTCTTGGACCAAATCTCTCTTCGTTGGTCTCAAACTTCTCCACATGGTTTAATGTGTCATATTACATCAATCTATGCTTGACATTTGGCTTCGGTCAACTTTGAAGCTTGTCGAAACGAAGAAAGACCAAAATGGACGAACTTGGTCCATGTTGATGATTCTTGGACCAAATCTCTCTTCGTTGGTCTCAAACTTCTCCACATGGTTTATTGTGTCATATTACATCAATCTATGCTTGACATTTGGCTTCGGTCAACTTTGAAGCTTGTCGAAACGAAGAAAGACCAAAATGGACGAACTTGGTTAATGTGGATGATTCTTGGACCAAATCTCTCTTCGTTGGTCTCAAACTTCTCCACATGGTTTATTGTGTCATATTACATCAATCTATGCTTGACATTTGGCTTCGGTCAACTTTGAAGCTTGTCGAAACGAAGAAGGACCAAAATGGACGAACTTGGTCCAGTGGATGATTCTTGGACCAAATCTCTCTTCGTTGGTCTCAAACTTCTCCACATGGTTTAATGTGTCATATTACATCAATCTATGCTTGACATTTGGCTTCGGTCAACTTTGAAGCTTGTCGAAAAGAAGAAAGACCCAAATGGACGAACTTGGTTAATGTGGATGATTCTTGGACCAAATCTCTCTTCGTTGGTCTCAAACTTCTCCACATGGTTTATTGTCATATTACATCAATCTATGCTTGACATTTGGCTTCGGTCAACTTTGAAGCTAGTCGAAACGAAGAAGGACCAAAATGGACGAACTTGGTCCAGTTGGATGATTCTTGGACCAAATCTCTCTTCGTTGGTCTCAAACTTCTCCACATGGTTTATTGTGTCATATTACATCAATCTATGCTTGACATTTGGCTTCGGTCAACTTTGAAGCTTGTCGAAACGAAAAGGACCAAAATGGACGAACTTGGTTAATGTGGATGATTCTTGGACCAAATCTCTCTTCGTTGGTCTCAAACTTCTCCACATGGTTTAATGTGTCATATTACATCAATCTATGCTTGACATTTGGCTTCGGTCAACTTTGAAGCTGTCGAAACGAAGAAGACCAAAATGGACGAACTTGGTAAGTTGGATGATTCTTGGACCAAATCTCTCTTCGTTGGTCTCAAACTTCTCCACATGGTTTAATGTGTCATATTACATCAATCTATGCTTGACATTGGCTTCGGTCAACTTTGAAGCTTGTCGAAACGAAGAAGGACCAAAATGGACGAACTTGGTCAAGTGGATGATTCTTGGACCAAATCTCTCTTCGTTGGTCTCAAACTTCTCCACATGGTTTAATGTGTCATATTACATCAATCTATGCTTGACATTTGGCTTCGTCAACTTTGAAGCTTGTCGAAAAAAAGAAAGACCAAAATGGACGAACTTGGTCCAAGTTGATGATTCTTGGACCAAATCTCTCTTCGTTGGTCTCAAACTTCTCCACATGGTTTATTGTGTCATATTACATCAATCTATGCTTGACATTTGGCTTCGGTCAACTTTGAAGCTAGTCGAAACGAAGAAAGACCAAAATGGACGAACTTGGTCCATGTGGATGATTCTTGGACCAAATCTCTCTTCGTTGGTCTCAAACTTCTCCACATGGTTTAATGTGTCATATTACATCAATCTATGCTTGACATTTGGCTTCGGTCAACTTTGAAGCTAGTCGAAACGAAGAAAGACCAAAATGGACGAACTTGTTAAGTTGATGATTCTTGGACCAAATCTCTCTTCGTTGGTCTCAAACTTCTCCACATGGTTTATTGTGTCATATTACATCAATCTATGCTTGACATTTGGCTTCGGTCAACTTTGAAGCTAGTCGAAAGAAGAAAGACCAAAATGGACGAACTTGGTCCATGGATGATTCTTGGACCAAATCTCTCTTTCGTTGGTCTCAAACTTCTCCACATGGTTTATTGTGTCATATTACATCAATCTATGCTTGACATTTGGCTTCGGTCAACTTTGAAGCTTGTCGAAACAAGAAGGACCAAAATGGACGAACTTGGTTAAGTGGATGATTCTTGGACCAAATCTCTCTTCGTTGGTCTCAAACTTCTCCACATGGTTTATGTGTCATATTACATCAATCTATGCTTGACATTTGGCTTCGGTCAACTTTGAAGCTAGTCGAAACGAAGAAGGACCAAAATGGACGAACTTGGTCCAGTTGGATGATTCTTGGACCAAATCTCTCTTCGTTGTCTCAAACTTCTCCACATGGTTTATTGTGTCATATTACATCAATCTATGCTTGACATTTGGCTTCGGTCAACTTTGAAGCTTGTCGAAACGAAGAAAGACCAAAATGGACGAACTTGGTCCATGTGGATGATTCTTTGACCAAATCTCTCTTCGTTGGTCTCAAACTTCTCCACATGGTTTATTGTGTCATATTACATCAATCTATGCTTGACATTTGGCTTCGGTCAACTTTGAAGCTTGTCGAAACTAAGAAAGACCAAAATGGACGAACTTGGTCAATGTGGATGATTCTTGGACCAAATCTCTCTTCGTTGGTCTCAAACTTCTCCACATGGTTTATTGTGTCATATTACATCAATCTATGCTTGACATTTGCTTCGGTCAACTTTGAAGCTTGTCGAAACGAAGAAAGACCAAAATGGACGAACTTGGTTAATGGATGATTCTTGGACCAAATCTCTCTTCGTTGGTCTCAAACTTCTCCACATGGTTTATTGTGTCATATTACATCAATCTATTAGCTTGACATTTGGCTTCGGAAACTTTGAAGCTTGTCGAAACGAAGAAGGACCAAAATGGACGAACTTGGTTAATGTGGATGATTCTTGGACCAAATCTCTCTTCGTTGGTCTCAAACTTCTCCACATGGTTTAATGTGTCATATTACATCAATCTATGCTTGACATTTGGCTTCGGTCAACTTTGAAGCTAGTCGAAACGAAGAAAGACCAAAATGGACGAACTTGGTCCAAGTTGATGATTCTTGGACCAAATCTCTCTTCGTTGGTCTCAAACTTCTCCACATGGTTTATTTGTCATATTACATCAATCAATCTGCTTGACATTTGGCTTCGGTCAACTTTGAAGCTGTCGAAACGAAGAAGACCAAAATGGACGAACTTGGTTAAGTGGATGATTCTTGGACCAAATCTCTCTTCGTTGGTCTCAAACTTCTCCACATGGTTTAATGTGTCATATTACATCAATCTATGCTTGACATTTGGCTTCGGTCAACTTTGAAGCTTGTCGAAACGAAGAAGGACCAAAATGGACGAACTTGGTTAATGTTGGATGATTCTTGGACCAAATCTCTCTTCGTTGGTCTCAAACTTCTCCACATGGTTTAATGTGTCATATTACATCAATCTATGCTTGACATTTGGCTTCGGTCAACTTTGAAGCTTGTCGAAACGAAGAAGGACCAAAATGGACGAACTTGGTTAATGGATGATTCTTGGACCAAATCTCTCTTCGTTGGTCTCAAACTTCTCCACATGGTTTAATGTGTCATATTACATCAATCTATGCTTGACATTTGGCTTCGGTCAACTTTGAAGCTTGTCGAAACGAAAAAGGACCAAAATGGACGAACTTGGTCAAGTTGATGATTCTTGGACCAAATCTCTCTTCGTTGGTCTCAAACTTCTCCACATGGTTTATTGTGTCATATTACATCAATCTATGCTTGACATTTGGCTTCGGTCAACTTTGAAGCTTGTCGAAACGAAGAAAGACCAAAATGGACGAACTTGGTCCATGTGGATGATTCTTGGACCAAATCTCTCTTCGTTGGTCTCAAACTTCTCCACATGGTTTATGTGTCATATTACATCAATCTATGCTTGACATTTGGCTTCGGTCAACTTTGAAGCTTGTCGAAACGAAGAAAGACCAAAATGGACGAACTTGGTCCATTGGATGATTCTTGGACCAAATCTCTCTTCGTTGGTCTCAAACTTCTCCACATGGTTTATTGTGTCATATTACATCAATCTATGCTTGACATTTGGCTTCGGTCAACTTTGAAGCTAGTCGAAACGAAAAAGGACCAAAATGGACGAACTTGGTTAAGTTGGATGATTCTTGGACCAAATCTCTCTTCGTTGGTCTCAAACTTCTCCACATGGTTTATTGTGTCATATTACATCAATCTATGCTTGACATTTGGCTTCGGAACTTTGAAGCTTGTCGAAACGAAGAAAGACCAAAATGGACGAACTTGGTCCAGTTGATGATTCTTGGACCAAATCTCTCTTCGTTGGTCTCAAACTTCTCCACATGGTTTATTGTGTCATATTACATCAATCTATGCTTGACATTTGGCTTCGGTCAACTTTGAAGCTTGTCGAAACGAAGAAAGACCAAAATGGACGAACTTGGTCCAGTTGATGATTCTTGGACCAAATCTCTCTTCGTTGGTCTCAAACTTCTCCACATGGTTTATTGTGTCATATTACATCAATCTATGCTTGACATTTGGCTTCGGTCAACTTTGAAGCTTGTCGAAACGAAGAAAGACCAAAATGGACGAACTTGGTCCATGTGGATGATTCTTGGACCAAATCTCTCTTCGTTGGTCTCAAACTTCTCCACATGGTTTAATGTGTCATATTACATCAATCTATGCTTGACATTTGGCTTCGGTCAACTTTGAAGCTTGTCGAAACGAAGAAAGACCAAAATGGACGAACTTGGTCAAGTGGATGATTCTTGGACCAAATCTCTCTTCGTTGGTCTCAAACTTCTCCACATGGTTTAATTGTGTCATATTACATCAATCTATGCTTGACATTTGGCTTCGGTCAACTTTGAAGCTGTCGAACGAAGAAAGACCAAAATGGACGAACTTGGTCCATGTGGATGATTCTTGGACCAAATCTCTCTTCGTTGGTCTCAAACTTCTCCACATGGTTTATTGTGTCATATTACATCAATCTATGCTTGACATTTGGCTTCGGTAACTTTGAAGCTAGTCGAAACGAAGAAAGACCAAAATGGACGAACTTGGTCCAGTTGGATGATTCTTGGACCAAATCTCTTCGTTGTTGTCTCAAACTTCTCCACATGGTTTATTGTGTCATATTACATCAATCTATGCTTGACATTTGGCTTCGATCAACTTTGAAAGCTTGTCGAAACGAAGAAAGACCAAAATGGACGAACTTGGTCAATGTGGATGATTCTTGGACCAAATCTCTCTTCGTTGGTCTCAAACTTCTCCACATGGTTTATTGTGTCATATTACATCAATCTATGCTTGACATTTGGCTTCGGTTAACTTTGAAGCTTGTCGAAA
>JAKRYI020000101.1:0-31065 GCA_022379115.2 Bauhinia variegata
AAAACTTCTCCAAATGGTTTCTTGTGTCATATTACATCAATCTATGCTAGACTATTGGCTTCGGTCAACTTTGAAGCTAGTCGAAACCAAAAAGACCAAAATGACGAACTTGGTAAGTGGATGATTCTTCTTGGACCAAATCTCTCTTCGTTGGTCTCAAACTTCTCCACATGGTTTATTGTGTCATATTACATCAATCTATGCTTGACATTTGGCTTCGGTCAACTTTGAAGCTTGTCGAAACAAAGAAAGACCAAAATGGACGAACTTGTTAAGTTGGATGATTCTTGACCAAATCTCTCTTCGTGGTCTCAAACTTCTCCACATGGTTTATTTGTGTCATATTACATCAATCTATGCTAGACATTTGGCTTCGGTCACTTTGAAGCTAGTCGAAACAAGAAAAGACCAAAATGGACGAACTTGGTTAAGGTGGATGATTCTTGGACCAAATCTCTCTTCGTTGGTCTCAAACTTCTCCACATGGTTTATTGTGTCATATTACATCAATCTATGCTTGACATTTGGCTTCGGTCAACTTTGAAGCTTGTCGAAACCAAGAAAGACCAAAATGGACGAACTTGGTTAAGGTGGATGATTCTTGGACCAAATCTCTCTTCGTTGGTCTCAAACTTCTCCACATGGTTTCTTGTGTCATATTACATCAATCTATGCTTGACATTTGGCTTCGGTCAACTTTGAAGCTATGTCGAAACCAAGAAAGACCAAAATGGACGAACTTGGTTAAGGTGGATGATTCTTGGACCAAATCTCTCTTCGTTGGTCTCAAACTTCTCCACATGGTTTATTGTGTCATATTACATCAATCTATGCTTGACAATTGGCTTCGGTCAACTTTGAAGCTTGTCGAACAAAGAAAGACCAAAATGGACGAACTTGGTTAAGGTTGATGATTCTTGGACCAAATCTCTCTTCGTTGGTCTCAAACTTCTCCACATGGTTTATTGTGTCATATTACATCAATCTATGCTTGACAATTGGCTTCGGTCAACTTTGAAGCTGTCGAAACCAAGAAAGACCAAAATGGACGAACTTGGTTAAGGTGGATGATTCTTGGACCAAATCTCTCTTCGTGGTCTCAAACTTCTCCACATGGTTTATTTGTCATATTACATCAATCTATGCTTGACATTTGGCTTCGTCAACTTTGAAGCTTGTCGAAACCAAGAAAGACCAAAATGGACGAACTTGTTAAGGTGGATGATTCTTGGACCAAATCTCTCTTCGTTGGTCTCAAACTTCTCCACATGGTTTCTTGTGTCATATTACATCAATCTATGCTTGACATTTGGCTTCGGTCAACTTTGAAGCTTGTCGAAACAAAGAAAGACCAAAATGGACGAACTTGGTTAAGGTGGATGATTCTTGGACCAAATCTCTCTTCGTGGTCTCAAACTTCTCCACATGGTTCTTGTGTCATATTACATCAATCTATGCTTGACAATTGGCTTCGGTCAACTTTGAAGCTTGTCGAAACGAAGAAAGACCAAAATGGACGAACTTGGTTAAGTTGGATGATTCTTGGACCAAATCTCTCTTCGTGGTCTCAAACTTCTCCACATGGTTTCTTGTGTCATATACATCAATCTATGCTAGACAATTGGCTTCGGTCAACTTTGAAGCATTGTCGAAACCAAGAAAGACCAAAATGGACGAACTTGGTTAAGTGGATGATTCTTGGACCAAATCTCTCTTCGTTGGTCTCAAACTTCTCCACATGGTTTCTTGTGTCATATTACATCAATCTATGCTAGACAATTTGCTTCGGTCAACTTTGAGAAAGTTGTCGAAACCAAGACCCAAAATGGACGAACTGGTTAAGGTGGATGATTCTTGGACCAAATCTCTCTTCGTTGGTCTCAAACTTCTCCACATGGTTTATGTGTCATATTACATCAATCTATGCTTGACAATTGGCTTCGGTCAACTTTGAAGCTTGTCGAAACCAAGAAAGACCAAAATGGACGAACTTGGTTAAGTTGGATGATTCTTGGACCAAATTCTCTTCGTGGTCTCAAACTTCTCCACATGGTTTATTGTGTCATATTACATCAATCTATGCTAGACATTTGGCTTCGGTCAACTTTGAAGCTAGTCGAAACGAAGAAAGACCAAAATGGACGAACTTGGTTAAGGTGGATGATTCTTGGACCAAATCTCTCTTAGTTGGTCTCAAACTTCTCCACATGGTTTCTTGTGTCATATTACATCAATCTATGCTTGACATTTGGCTTCGGTCAACTTTGAAGCTTGTCGAAACGAAGAAAGACCAAAATGGACGAACTTGGTTAAGGTGGATGATTCTTGGACCAAATCTCTCTTCGTTGGTCTCAAACTTCTCCACATGGTTTATTGTGTCATATTACATCAATCTATGCTTGACAATTGGCTTCGGTCAACTTTGAAGCTTGTCGAAACCAAGAAAGACCAAAATGGACGAACTTGGTTAAGTTGGATGATTCTTGGACCAAATCTCTCTTCGTTGGTCTCAAACTTCTCCACATGGTTTATTGTGTCATATTACATCAATCTATGCTTGACAATTGGCTTCGGTCAACTTTGAAGCTTGTCGAAACCAAGAAAGACCAAAATGGACGAACTTGGTTAAGGTGGATGATTCTTGGACCAAATCTCTCTTCGTTGGTCTCAAACTTCTCCACATGGTTTATTGTGTCATATTACATCAATCTATGCTTGACATTTGGCTTCGGTCAACTTTGAAGCTTGTCGAAACCAAGAAAGACCAAAATGGACGAACTTGGTTAAGGTGGATGATTCTTGGACCAAATCTCTCTTCGTTGGTCTCAAACTTCTCCACATGGTTTATTGTGTCATATTACATCAATCTATGCTTGACATTTGGCTTCGGTCAACTTTGAAGCTTGTCGAAACAAGAAAGACCAAAATGGACGAACTTGGTTAAGGTGGATGATTCTTGGACCAAATCTCTCTTCGTTGGTCTCAAACTTCTCCACATGGTTTATTGTGTCATATTACATCAATCTATGCTTGACATTTGGCTTCGGTCAACTTTGAAGCTTGTCGAAACCAAGAAAGACCAAAATGGACGAACTTGGTTAAGGTGGATGATTCTTGGACCAAATCTCTCTTCGTTGGTCTCAAACTTCTCCACATGGTTTATTGTGTCATATTACATCAATCTATGCTTGACAATTGGCTTCGGTCAACTTTGAAGCTTGTCGAAACCAAGAAAGACCAAAATGGACGAACTTGGTTAAGTTGGATGATTCTTGGACCAAATCTCTCTTCGTTGGTCTCAAACTTCTCCACATGGTTTATTGTGTCATATTACATCAATCTATGCTTGACATTTGGCTTCGGTCAACTTTGAAGCTTGTCGAAACCAAGAAAGACCAAAATGGACGAACTTGGTTAAGTTGGATGATTCTTGGACCAAATCTCTCTTCGTTGGTCTCAAACTTCTCCACATGGTTTATTGTGTCATATTACATCAATCTATGCTTGACATTTGGCTTCGGTCAACTTTGAAGCTTGTCGAAACCAAGAAAGACCAAAATGGACGAACTTGGTTAAGGTGGATGATTCTTGGACCAAATCTCTCTTCGTTGGTCTCAAACTTCTCCACATGGTTTATTGTGTCATATTACATCAATCTATGCTTGACATTTGGCTTCGGTCAACTTTGAAGCTTGTCGAAACCAAGAAAGACCAAAATGGACGAACTTGGTTAAGGTGGATGATTCTTGGACCAAATCTCTCTTCGTTGGTCTCAAACTTCTCCACATGGTTTCTTGTGTCATATTACATCAATCTATGCTTGACATTTGGCTTCGGTCAACTTTGAAGCTTGTCGAAACCAAGAAAGACCAAAATGGACGAACTTGGTTAAGGTGGATGATTCTTGGACCAAATCTCTCTTCGTTGGTCTCAAACTTCTCCACATGGTTTATTGTGTCATATTACATCAATCTATGCTTGACATTGGCTTCGGTCAACTTTGAAGCTTGTCGAAACCAAGAAAGACCAAAATGGACGAACTTGGTTAAGGTGGATGATTCTTGGACCAAATCTCTCTTCGTTGGTCTCAAACTTCTCCACATGGTTTATTGTGTCATATTACATCAATCTATGCTTGACAATTGGCTTCGGTCAACTTTGAAGCTTGTCGAAACCAAGAAAGACCAAAATGGACGAACTTGGTTAAGGTGGATGATTCTTGGACCAAATCTCTCTTCGTTGGTCTCAAACTTCTCCACATGGTTTATTGTGTCATATTACATCAATCTATGCTTGACATTTGGCTTCGGTCAACTTTGAAGCTTGTCGAAACCAAGAAAGACCAAAATGGACGAACTTGGTTAAGGTGGATGATTCTTGGACCAAATCTCTCTTCGTTGGTCTCAAACTTCTCCACATGGTTTCTTGTGTCATATTACATCAATCTATGCTTGACATTTGGCTTCGGTCAACTTTGAAGCTTGTCGAAACCAAGAAAGACCAAAATGGACGAACTTGGTTAAGGTGGATGATTCTTGGACCAAATCTCTCTTCGTTGGTCTCAAACTTCTCCACATGGTTTATTGTGTCATATTACATCAATCTATGCTTGACAATTGGCTTCGGTCAACTTTGAAGCTTGTCGAAACCAAGAAAGACCAAAATGGACGAACTTGGTTAAGGTGGATGATTCTTGGACCAAATCTCTCTTCGTTGGTCTCAAACTTCTCCACATGGTTTATTGTGTCATATTACATCAATCTATGCTTGACATTGGCTTCGGTCAACTTTGAAGCTTGTCGAAACCAAGAAAGACCAAAATGGACGAACTTGGTTAAGGTGGATGATTCTTGGACCAAATCTCTCTTCGTTGGTCTCAAACTTCTCCACATGGTTTATTGTGTCATATTACATCAATCTATGCTTGACAATTGGCTTCGGTCAACTTTGAAGCTTGTCGAAACCAAGAAAGACCAAAATGGACGAACTTGGTTAAGGTGGATGATTCTTGGACCAAATCTCTCTTCGTTGGTCTCAAACTTCTCCACATGGTTTATTGTGTCATATTACATCAATCTATGCTTGACAATTGGCTTCGGTCAACTTTGAAGCTTGTCGAAACCAAGAAAGACCAAAATGGACGAACTTGGTTAAGGTGGATGATTCTTGGACCAAATCTCTCTTCGTTGGTCTCAAACTTCTCCACATGGTTTATTGTGTCATATTACATCAATCTATGCTTGACAATTGGCTTCGGTCAACTTTGAAGCTTGTCGAAACCAAGAAAGACCAAAATGGACGAACTTGGTTAAGTTGGATGATTCTTGGACCAAATCTCTCTTCGTTGGTCTCAAACTTCTCCACATGGTTTATTGTGTCATATTACATCAATCTATGCTTGACAATTGGCTTCGGTCAACTTTGAAGCTTGTCGAAACCAAGAAAGACCAAAATGGACGAACTTGGTTAAGGTGGATGATTCTTGGACCAAATCTCTCTTCGTTGGTCTCAAACTTCTCCACATGGTTTATTGTGTCATATTACATCAATCTATGCTTGACAATTGGCTTCGGTCAACTTTGAAGCTTGTCGAAACCAAGAAAGACCAAAATGGACGAACTTGGTTAAGGTGGATGATTCTTGGACCAAATCTCTCTTCGTTGGTCTCAAACTTCTCCACATGGTTTATTGTGTCATATTACATCAATCTATGCTTGACAATTGGCTTCGGTCAACTTTGAAGCTTGTCGAAACAAGAAAGACCAAAATGGACGAACTTGGTTAAGGTGGATGATTCTTGGACCAAATCTCTCTTCGTTGGTCTCAAACTTCTCCACATGGTTTATTGTGTCATATTACATCAATCTATGCTTGACAATTGGCTTCGGTCAACTTTGAAGCTTGTCGAAACCAAGAAAGACCAAAATGGACGAACTTGGTTAAGGTGGATGATTCTTGGACCAAATCTCTCTTCGTTGGTCTCAAACTTCTCCACATGGTTTATTGTGTCATATTACATCAATCTATGCTTGACAATTGGCTTCGGTCAACTTTGAAGCTTGTCGAAACAAGAAAGACCAAAATGGACGAACTTGGTTAAGGTGGATGATTCTTGGACCAAATCTCTCTTCGTTGGTCTCAAACTTCTCCACATGGTTTCTTGTGTCATATTACATCAATCTATGCTTGACAATTGGCTTCGGTCAACTTTGAAGCTTGTCGAAACAAGAAAGACCAAAATGGACGAACTTGGTTAAGGTGGATGATTCTTGGACCAAATCTCTCTTCGTTGGTCTCAAACTTCTCCACATGGTTTATTGTGTCATATTACATCAATCTATGCTTGACAATTGGCTTCGGTCAACTTTGAAGCTTGTCGAAACCAAGAAAGACCAAAATGGACGAACTTGGTTAAGGTGGATGATTCTTGGACCAAATCTCTCTTCGTTGGTCTCAAACTTCTCCACATGGTTTATTGTGTCATATTACATCAATCTATGCTTGACAATTGGCTTCGGTCAACTTTGAAGCTTGTCGAAACCAAGAAAGACCAAAATGGACGAACTTGGTTAAGGTGGATGATTCTTGGACCAAATCTCTCTTCGTTGGTCTCAAACTTCTCCACATGGTTTATTGTGTCATATTACATCAATCTATGCTTGACAATTGGCTTCGGTCAACTTTGAAGCTTGTCGAAACAAAGAAAGACCAAAATGGACGAACTTGGTTAAGGTGGATGATTCTTGGACCAAATCTCTCTTCGTTGGTCTCAAACTTCTCCACATGGTTTCTTGTGTCATATTACATCAATCTATGCTTGACAATTGGCTTCGGTCAACTTTGAAGCTTGTCGAAACCAAGAAAGACCAAAATGGACGAACTTGGTTAAGGTGGATGATTCTTGGACCAAATCTCTCTTCGTTGGTCTCAAACTTCTCCACATGGTTTATTGTGTCATATTACATCAATCTATGCTTGACAATTGGCTTCGGTCAACTTTGAAGCTTGTCGAAACCAAGAAAGACCAAAATGGACGAACTTGGTTAAGGTGGATGATTCTTGGACCAAATCTCTCTTCGTTGGTCTCAAACTTCTCCACATGGTTTCTTGTGTCATATTACATCAATCTATGCTTGACAATTGGCTTCGGTCAACTTTGAAGCTTGTCGAAACCAAGAAAGACCAAAATGGACGAACTTGGTTAAGGTGGATGATTCTTGGACCAAATCTCTCTTCGTTGGTCTCAAACTTCTCCACATGGTTTCTTGTGTCATATTACATCAATCTATGCTTGACAATTGGCTTCGGTCAACTTTGAAGCTTGTCGAAACCAAGAAAGACCAAAATGGACGAACTTGGTTAAGGTGGATGATTCTTGGACCAAATCTCTCTTCGTTGGTCTCAAACTTCTCCACATGGTTTCTTGTGTCATATTACATCAATCTATGCTAGACAATTGGCTTCGGTCAACTTTGAAGCTTGTCGAAACCAAGAAAGACCAAAATGGACGAACTTGGTTAAGGTGGATGATTCTTGGACCAAATCTCTCTTCGTTGGTCTCAAACTTCTCCACATGGTTTCTTGTGTCATATTACATCAATCTATGCTTGACAATTGGCTTCGGTCAACTTTGAAGCTTGTCGAAACAAGAAAGACCAAAATGGACGAACTTGGTTAAGGTGGATGATTCTTGGACCAAATCTCTCTTCGTTGGTCTCAAACTTCTCCACATGGTTTCTTGTGTCATATTACATCAATCTATGCTTGACAATTGGCTTCGGTCAACTTTGAAGCTTGTCGAAACAAGAAAGACCAAAATGGACGAACTTGGTTAAGGTGGATGATTCTTGGACCAAATCTCTCTTCGTTGGTCTCAAACTTCTCCACATGGTTTATTGTGTCATATTACATCAATCTATGCTAGACAATTGGCTTCGGTCAACTTTGAAGCTTGTCGAAACAAGAAAGACCAAAATGGACGAACTTGGTTAAGGTGGATGATTCTTGGACCAAATCTCTCTTCGTTGGTCTCAAACTTCTCCACATGGTTTCTTGTGTCATATTACATCAATCTATGCTTGACAATTGGCTTCGGTCAACTTTGAAGCTTGTCGAAACAAAGAAAGACCAAAATGGACGAACTTGGTTAAGGTGGATGATTCTTGGACCAAATCTCTCTTCGTTGGTCTCAAACTTCTCCACATGGTTTCTTGTGTCATATTACATCAATCTATGCTTGACAATTGGCTTCGGTCAACTTTGAAGCTTGTCGAAACCAAGAAAGACCAAAATGGACGAACTTGGTTAAGGTGGATGATTCTTGGACCAAATCTCTCTTCGTTGGTCTCAAACTTCTCCACATGGTTTCTTGTGTCATATTACATCAATCTATGCTTGACAATTGGCTTCGGTCAACTTTGAAGCTTGTCGAAACCAAGAAAGACCAAAATGGACGAACTTGGTTAAGGTGGATGATTCTTGGACCAAATCTCTCTTCGTTGGTCTCAAACTTCTCCACATGGTTTCTTGTGTCATATTACATCAATCTATGCTTGACAATTGGCTTCGGTCAACTTTGAAGCTTGTCGAAACCAAGAAAGACCAAAATGGACGAACTTGGTTAAGGTGGATGATTCTTGGACCAAATCTCTCTTCGTTGGTCTCAAACTTCTCCACATGGTTTCTTGTGTCATATTACATCAATCTATGCTTGACAATTGGCTTCGGTCAACTTTGAAGCTTGTCGAAACCAAGAAAGACCAAAATGGACGAACTTGGTTAAGGTGGATGATTCTTGGACCAAATCTCTCTTCGTTGGTCTCAAACTTCTCCACATGGTTTCTTGTGTCATATTACATCAATCTATGCTTGACAATTGGCTTCGGTCAACTTTGAAGCTTGTCGAAACAAGAAAGACCAAAATGGACGAACTTGGTTAAGGTGGATGATTCTTGGACCAAATCTCTCTTCGTTGGTCTCAAACTTCTCCACATGGTTTCTTGTGTCATATTACATCAATCTATGCTAGACAATTGGCTTCGGTCAACTTTGAAGCTTGTCGAAACCAAGAAAGACCAAAATGGACGAACTTGGTTAAGGTGGATGATTCTTGGACCAAATCTCTCTTCGTTGGTCTCAAACTTCTCCACATGGTTTCTTGTGTCATATTACATCAATCTATGCTTGACAATTGGCTTCGGTCAACTTTGAAGCTTGTCGAAACCAAGAAAGACCAAAATGGACGAACTTGGTTAAGGTGGATGATTCTTGGACCAAATCTCTCTTCGTTGGTCTCAAACTTCTCCACATGGTTTCTTGTGTCATATTACATCAATCTATGCTTGACAATTGGCTTCGGTCAACTTTGAAGCTTGTCGAAACAAAGAAAGACCAAAATGGACGAACTTGGTTAAGGTGGATGATTCTTGGACCAAATCTCTCTTCGTTGGTCTCAAACTTCTCCACATGGTTTCTTGTGTCATATTACATCAATCTATGCTTGACAATTGGCTTCGGTCAACTTTGAAGCTTGTCGAAACCAAGAAAGACCAAAATGGACGAACTTGGTTAAGGTGGATGATTCTTGGACCAAATCTCTCTTCGTTGGTCTCAAACTTCTCCACATGGTTTCTTGTGTCATATTACATCAATCTATGCTTGACAATTGGCTTCGGTCAACTTTGAAGCTTGTCGAAACAAGAAAGACCAAAATGGACGAACTTGGTTAAGGTGGATGATTCTTGGACCAAATCTCTCTTCGTTGGTCTCAAACTTCTCCACATGGTTTCTTGTGTCATATTACATCAATCTATGCTAGACAATTGGCTTCGGTCAACTTTGAAGCTTGTCGAAACAAAGAAAGACCAAAATGGACGAACTTGGTTAAGGTGGATGATTCTTGGACCAAATCTCTCTTCGTTGGTCTCAAACTTCTCCACATGGTTTCTTGTGTCATATTACATCAATCTATGCTTGACAATTGGCTTCGGTCAACTTTGAAGCTTGTCGAAACCAAGAAAGACCAAAATGGACGAACTTGGTTAAGGTGGATGATTCTTGGACCAAATCTCTCTTCGTTGGTCTCAAACTTCTCCACATGGTTTCTTGTGTCATATTACATCAATCTATGCTTGACAATTGGCTTCGGTCAACTTTGAAGCTTGTCGAAACCAAGAAAGACCAAAATGGACGAACTTGGTTAAGGTGGATGATTCTTGGACCAAATCTCTCTTCGTTGGTCTCAAACTTCTCCACATGGTTTCTTGTGTCATATTACATCAATCTATGCTTGACAATTGGCTTCGGTCAACTTTGAAGCTTGTCGAAACCAAGAAAGACCAAAATGGACGAACTTGGTTAAGGTGGATGATTCTTGGACCAAATCTCTCTTCGTTGGTCTCAAACTTCTCCACATGGTTTCTTGTGTCATATTACATCAATCTATGCTTGACAATTGGCTTCGGTCAACTTTGAAGCTTGTCGAAACCAAGAAAGACCAAAATGGACGAACTTGGTTAAGGTGGATGATTCTTGGACCAAATCTCTCTTCGTTGGTCTCAAACTTCTCCACATGGTTTCTTGTGTCATATTACATCAATCTATGCTAGACAATTGGCTTCGGTCAACTTTGAAGCTTGTCGAAACAAGAAAGACCAAAATGGACGAACTTGGTTAAGGTGGATGATTCTTGGACCAAATCTCTCTTCGTTGGTCTCAAACTTCTCCACATGGTTTCTTGTGTCATATTACATCAATCTATGCTAGACAATTGGCTTCGGTCAACTTTGAAGCTTGTCGAAACCAAGAAAGACCAAAATGGACGAACTTGGTTAAGGTGGATGATTCTTGGACCAAATCTCTCTTCGTTGGTCTCAAACTTCTCCACATGGTTTCTTGTGTCATATTACATCAATCTATGCTTGACAATTGGCTTCGGTCAACTTTGAAGCTTGTCGAAACCAAGAAAGACCAAAATGGACGAACTTGGTTAAGGTGGATGATTCTTGGACCAAATCTCTCTTCGTTGGTCTCAAACTTCTCCACATGGTTTCTTGTGTCATATTACATCAATCTATGCTAGACAATTGGCTTCGGTCAACTTTGAAGCTTGTCGAAACAAGAAAGACCAAAATGGACGAACTTGGTTAAGGTGGATGATTCTTGGACCAAATCTCTCTTCGTTGGTCTCAAACTTCTCCACATGGTTTCTTGTGTCATATTACATCAATCTATGCTAGACAATTGGCTTCGGTCAACTTTGAAGCTTGTCGAAACAAGAAAGACCAAAATGGACGAACTTGGTTAAGGTGGATGATTCTTGGACCAAATCTCTCTTCGTTGGTCTCAAACTTCTCCACATGGTTTCTTGTGTCATATTACATCAATCTATGCTAGACAATTGGCTTCGGTCAACTTTGAAGCTTGTCGAAACCAAGAAAGACCAAAATGGACGAACTTGGTTAAGGTGGATGATTCTTGGACCAAATCTCTCTTCGTTGGTCTCAAACTTCTCCACATGGTTTCTTGTGTCATATTACATCAATCTATGCTTGACAATTGGCTTCGGTCAACTTTGAAGCTTGTCGAAACCAAGAAAGACCAAAATGGACGAACTTGGTTAAGGTGGATGATTCTTGGACCAAATCTCTCTTCGTTGGTCTCAAACTTCTCCACATGGTTTCTTGTGTCATATTACATCAATCTATGCTAGACAATTGGCTTCGGTCAACTTTGAAGCTTGTCGAAACAAGAAAGACCAAAATGGACGAACTTGGTTAAGGTGGATGATTCTTGGACCAAATCTCTCTTCGTTGGTCTCAAACTTCTCCACATGGTTTCTTGTGTCATATTACATCAATCTATGCTTGACAATTGGCTTCGGTCAACTTTGAAGCTTGTCGAAACAAGAAAGACCAAAATGGACGAACTTGGTTAAGGTGGATGATTCTTGGACCAAATCTCTCTTCGTTGGTCTCAAACTTCTCCACATGGTTTCTTGTGTCATATTACATCAATCTATGCTTGACAATTGGCTTCGGTCAACTTTGAAGCTTGTCGAAACAAAGAAAGACCAAAATGGACGAACTTGGTTAAGGTGGATGATTCTTGGACCAAATCTCTCTTCGTTGGTCTCAAACTTCTCCACATGGTTTCTTGTGTCATATTACATCAATCTATGCTAGACAATTGGCTTCGGTCAACTTTGAAGCTTGTCGAAACCAAGAAAGACCAAAATGGACGAACTTGGTTAAGGTGGATGATTCTTGGACCAAATCTCTCTTCGTTGGTCTCAAACTTCTCCACATGGTTTCTTGTGTCATATTACATCAATCTATGCTTGACAATTGGCTTCGGTCAACTTTGAAGCTTGTCGAAACCAAGAAAGACCAAAATGGACGAACTTGGTTAAGGTGGATGATTCTTGGACCAAATCTCTCTTCGTTGGTCTCAAACTTCTCCACATGGTTTCTTGTGTCATATTACATCAATCTATGCTTGACAATTGGCTTCGGTCAACTTTGAAGCTTGTCGAAACCAAGAAAGACCAAAATGGACGAACTTGGTTAAGGTGGATGATTCTTGGACCAAATCTCTCTTCGTTGGTCTCAAACTTCTCCACATGGTTTCTTGTGTCATATTACATCAATCTATGCTAGACAATTGGCTTCGGTCAACTTTGAAGCTTGTCGAAACCAAGAAAGACCAAAATGGACGAACTTGGTTAAGGTGGATGATTCTTGGACCAAATCTCTCTTCGTTGGTCTCAAACTTCTCCACATGGTTTCTTGTGTCATATTACATCAATCTATGCTTGACAATTGGCTTCGGTCAACTTTGAAGCTTGTCGAAACAAAGAAAGACCAAAATGGACGAACTTGGTTAAGGTGGATGATTCTTGGACCAAATCTCTCTTCGTTGGTCTCAAACTTCTCCACATGGTTTCTTGTGTCATATTACATCAATCTATGCTTGACAATTGGCTTCGGTCAACTTTGAAGCTTGTCGAAACAAAGAAAGACCAAAATGGACGAACTTGGTTAAGGTGGATGATTCTTGGACCAAATCTCTCTTCGTTGGTCTCAAACTTCTCCACATGGTTTATTGTGTCATATTACATCAATCTATGCTTGACAATTGGCTTCGGTCAACTTTGAAGCTTGTCGAAACAAGAAAGACCAAAATGGACGAACTTGGTTAAGGTGGATGATTCTTGGACCAAATCTCTCTTCGTTGGTCTCAAACTTCTCCACATGGTTTCTTGTGTCATATTACATCAATCTATGCTAGACAATTGGCTTCGGTCAACTTTGAAGCTTGTCGAAACAAGAAAGACCAAAATGGACGAACTTGGTTAAGGTGGATGATTCTTGGACCAAATCTCTCTTCGTTGGTCTCAAACTTCTCCACATGGTTTCTTGTGTCATATTACATCAATCTATGCTTGACAATTGGCTTCGGTCAACTTTGAAGCTTGTCGAAACCAAGAAAGACCAAAATGGACGAACTTGGTTAAGGTGGATGATTCTTGGACCAAATCTCTCTTCGTTGGTCTCAAACTTCTCCACATGGTTTCTTGTGTCATATTACATCAATCTATGCTTGACAATTGGCTTCGGTCAACTTTGAAGCTTGTCGAAACCAAGAAAGACCAAAATGGACGAACTTGGTTAAGGTGGATGATTCTTGGACCAAATCTCTCTTCGTTGGTCTCAAACTTCTCCACATGGTTTCTTGTGTCATATTACATCAATCTATGCTTGACAATTGGCTTCGGTCAACTTTGAAGCTTGTCGAAACAAGAAAGACCAAAATGGACGAACTTGGTTAAGGTGGATGATTCTTGGACCAAATCTCTCTTCGTTGGTCTCAAACTTCTCCACATGGTTTCTTGTGTCATATTACATCAATCTATGCTTGACAATTGGCTTCGGTCAACTTTGAAGCTTGTCGAAACAAGAAAGACCAAAATGGACGAACTTGGTTAAGGTGGATGATTCTTGGACCAAATCTCTCTTCGTTGGTCTCAAACTTCTCCACATGGTTTCTTGTGTCATATTACATCAATCTATGCTTGACAATTGGCTTCGGTCAACTTTGAAGCTTGTCGAAACCAAGAAAGACCAAAATGGACGAACTTGGTTAAGGTGGATGATTCTTGGACCAAATCTCTCTTCGTTGGTCTCAAACTTCTCCACATGGTTTCTTGTGTCATATTACATCAATCTATGCTTGACAATTGGCTTCGGTCAACTTTGAAGCTTGTCGAAACAAGAAAGACCAAAATGGACGAACTTGGTTAAGGTGGATGATTCTTGGACCAAATCTCTCTTCGTTGGTCTCAAACTTCTCCACATGGTTTATTGTGTCATATTACATCAATCTATGCTTGACAATTGGCTTCGGTCAACTTTGAAGCTTGTCGAAACCAAGAAAGACCAAAATGGACGAACTTGGTTAAGGTGGATGATTCTTGGACCAAATCTCTCTTCGTTGGTCTCAAACTTCTCCACATGGTTTCTTGTGTCATATTACATCAATCTATGCTTGACAATTGGCTTCGGTCAACTTTGAAGCTTGTCGAAACAAAGAAAGACCAAAATGGACGAACTTGGTTAAGGTGGATGATTCTTGGACCAAATCTCTCTTCGTTGGTCTCAAACTTCTCCACATGGTTTCTTGTGTCATATTACATCAATCTATGCTTGACAATTGGCTTCGGTCAACTTTGAAGCTTGTCGAAACAAGAAAGACCAAAATGGACGAACTTGGTTAAGGTGGATGATTCTTGGACCAAATCTCTCTTCGTTGGTCTCAAACTTCTCCACATGGTTTCTTGTGTCATATTACATCAATCTATGCTAGACAATTGGCTTCGGTCAACTTTGAAGCTTGTCGAAACAAGAAAGACCAAAATGGACGAACTTGGTTAAGGTGGATGATTCTTGGACCAAATCTCTCTTCGTTGGTCTCAAACTTCTCCACATGGTTTATTGTGTCATATTACATCAATCTATGCTTGACAATTGGCTTCGGTCAACTTTGAAGCTTGTCGAAACCAAGAAAGACCAAAATGGACGAACTTGGTTAAGGTGGATGATTCTTGGACCAAATCTCTCTTCGTTGGTCTCAAACTTCTCCACATGGTTTCTTGTGTCATATTACATCAATCTATGCTTGACAATTGGCTTCGGTCAACTTTGAAGCTTGTCGAAACAAGAAAGACCAAAATGGACGAACTTGGTTAAGGTGGATGATTCTTGGACCAAATCTCTCTTCGTTGGTCTCAAACTTCTCCACATGGTTTCTTGTGTCATATTACATCAATCTATGCTTGACAATTGGCTTCGGTCAACTTTGAAGCTTGTCGAAACAAAGAAAGACCAAAATGGACGAACTTGGTTAAGGTGGATGATTCTTGGACCAAATCTCTCTTCGTTGGTCTCAAACTTCTCCACATGGTTTCTTGTGTCATATTACATCAATCTATGCTTGACAATTGGCTTCGGTCAACTTTGAAGCTTGTCGAAACCAAGAAAGACCAAAATGGACGAACTTGGTTAAGGTGGATGATTCTTGGACCAAATCTCTCTTCGTTGGTCTCAAACTTCTCCACATGGTTTATTGTGTCATATTACATCAATCTATGCTTGACAATTGGCTTCGGTCAACTTTGAAGCTTGTCGAAACAAGAAAGACCAAAATGGACGAACTTGGTTAAGGTGGATGATTCTTGGACCAAATCTCTCTTCGTTGGTCTCAAACTTCTCCACATGGTTTATTGTGTCATATTACATCAATCTATGCTAGACAATTGGCTTCGGTCAACTTTGAAGCTTGTCGAAACCAAGAAAGACCAAAATGGACGAACTTGGTTAAGGTGGATGATTCTTGGACCAAATCTCTCTTCGTTGGTCTCAAACTTCTCCACATGGTTTATTGTGTCATATTACATCAATCTATGCTTGACAATTGGCTTCGGTCAACTTTGAAGCTTGTCGAAACAAGAAAGACCAAAATGGACGAACTTGGTTAAGGTGGATGATTCTTGGACCAAATCTCTCTTCGTTGGTCTCAAACTTCTCCACATGGTTTATTGTGTCATATTACATCAATCTATGCTTGACAATTGGCTTCGGTCAACTTTGAAGCTTGTCGAAACAAGAAAGACCAAAATGGACGAACTTGGTTAAGGTGGATGATTCTTGGACCAAATCTCTCTTCGTTGGTCTCAAACTTCTCCACATGGTTTCTTGTGTCATATTACATCAATCTATGCTTGACAATTGGCTTCGGTCAACTTTGAAGCTTGTCGAAACCAAGAAAGACCAAAATGGACGAACTTGGTTAAGGTGGATGATTCTTGGACCAAATCTCTCTTCGTTGGTCTCAAACTTCTCCACATGGTTTCTTGTGTCATATTACATCAATCTATGCTTGACAATTGGCTTCGGTCAACTTTGAAGCTTGTCGAAACCAAGAAAGACCAAAATGGACGAACTTGGTTAAGGTGGATGATTCTTGGACCAAATCTCTCTTCGTTGGTCTCAAACTTCTCCACATGGTTTATTGTGTCATATTACATCAATCTATGCTTGACAATTGGCTTCGGTCAACTTTGAAGCTTGTCGAAACCAAGAAAGACCAAAATGGACGAACTTGGTTAAGGTGGATGATTCTTGGACCAAATCTCTCTTCGTTGGTCTCAAACTTCTCCACATGGTTTATTGTGTCATATTACATCAATCTATGCTTGACAATTGGCTTCGGTCAACTTTGAAGCTTGTCGAAACAAGAAAGACCAAAATGGACGAACTTGGTTAAGGTGGATGATTCTTGGACCAAATCTCTCTTCGTTGGTCTCAAACTTCTCCACATGGTTTATTGTGTCATATTACATCAATCTATGCTTGACAATTGGCTTCGGTCAACTTTGAAGCTTGTCGAAACCAAGAAAGACCAAAATGGACGAACTTGGTTAAGGTGGATGATTCTTGGACCAAATCTCTCTTCGTTGGTCTCAAACTTCTCCACATGGTTTCTTGTGTCATATTACATCAATCTATGCTTGACAATTGGCTTCGGTCAACTTTGAAGCTTGTCGAAACCAAGAAAGACCAAAATGGACGAACTTGGTTAAGGTGGATGATTCTTGGACCAAATCTCTCTTCGTTGGTCTCAAACTTCTCCACATGGTTTCTTGTGTCATATTACATCAATCTATGCTTGACATTGGCTTCGGTCAACTTTGAAGCTTGTCGAAACCAAGAAAGACCAAAATGGACGAACTTGGTTAAGGTGGATGATTCTTGGACCAAATCTCTCTTCGTTGGTCTCAAACTTCTCCACATGGTTTATTGTGTCATATTACATCAATCTATGCTTGACAATTGGCTTCGGTCAACTTTGAAGCTTGTCGAAACAAGAAAGACCAAAATGGACGAACTTGGTTAAGGTGGATGATTCTTGGACCAAATCTCTCTTCGTTGGTCTCAAACTTCTCCACATGGTTTATTGTGTCATATTACATCAATCTATGCTTGACAATTGGCTTCGGTCAACTTTGAAGCTTGTCGAAACCAAGAAAGACCAAAATGGACGAACTTGGTTAAGGTGGATGATTCTTGGACCAAATCTCTCTTCGTTGGTCTCAAACTTCTCCACATGGTTTCTTGTGTCATATTACATCAATCTATGCTTGACAATTGGCTTCGGTCAACTTTGAAGCTTGTCGAAACAAGAAAGACCAAAATGGACGAACTTGGTTAAGGTGGATGATTCTTGGACCAAATCTCTCTTCGTTGGTCTCAAACTTCTCCACATGGTTTATTGTGTCATATTACATCAATCTATGCTTGACAATTGGCTTCGGTCAACTTTGAAGCTTGTCGAAACCAAGAAAGACCAAAATGGACGAACTTGGTTAAGGTGGATGATTCTTGGACCAAATCTCTCTTCGTTGGTCTCAAACTTCTCCACATGGTTTATTGTGTCATATTACATCAATCTATGCTTGACAATTGGCTTCGGTCAACTTTGAAGCTTGTCGAAACAAAGAAAGACCAAAATGGACGAACTTGGTTAAGGTGGATGATTCTTGGACCAAATCTCTCTTCGTTGGTCTCAAACTTCTCCACATGGTTTCTTGTGTCATATTACATCAATCTATGCTTGACAATTGGCTTCGGTCAACTTTGAAGCTTGTCGAAACAAGAAAGACCAAAATGGACGAACTTGGTTAAGGTGGATGATTCTTGGACCAAATCTCTCTTCGTTGGTCTCAAACTTCTCCACATGGTTTCTTGTGTCATATTACATCAATCTATGCTTGACAATTGGCTTCGGTCAACTTTGAAGCTTGTCGAAACCAAGAAAGACCAAAATGGACGAACTTGGTTAAGGTGGATGATTCTTGGACCAAATCTCTCTTCGTTGGTCTCAAACTTCTCCACATGGTTTCTTGTGTCATATTACATCAATCTATGCTTGACAATTGGCTTCGGTCAACTTTGAAGCTTGTCGAAACAAGAAAGACCAAAATGGACGAACTTGGTTAAGGTGGATGATTCTTGGACCAAATCTCTCTTCGTTGGTCTCAAACTTCTCCACATGGTTTCTTGTGTCATATTACATCAATCTATGCTTGACAATTGGCTTCGGTCAACTTTGAAGCTTGTCGAAACCAAGAAAGACCAAAATGGACGAACTTGGTTAAGGTGGATGATTCTTGGACCAAATCTCTCTTCGTTGGTCTCAAACTTCTCCACATGGTTTCTTGTGTCATATTACATCAATCTATGCTTGACAATTGGCTTCGGTCAACTTTGAAGCTTGTCGAAACAAAGAAAGACCAAAATGGACGAACTTGGTTAAGGTGGATGATTCTTGGACCAAATCTCTCTTCGTTGGTCTCAAACTTCTCCACATGGTTTATTGTGTCATATTACATCAATCTATGCTTGACAATTGGCTTCGGTCAACTTTGAAGCTTGTCGAAACCAAGAAAGACCAAAATGGACGAACTTGGTTAAGGTGGATGATTCTTGGACCAAATCTCTCTTCGTTGGTCTCAAACTTCTCCACATGGTTTATTGTGTCATATTACATCAATCTATGCTTGACAATTGGCTTCGGTCAACTTTGAAGCTTGTCGAAACAAGAAAGACCAAAATGGACGAACTTGGTTAAGGTGGATGATTCTTGGACCAAATCTCTCTTCGTTGGTCTCAAACTTCTCCACATGGTTTCTTGTGTCATATTACATCAATCTATGCTTGACAATTGGCTTCGGTCAACTTTGAAGCTTGTCGAAACAAGAAAGACCAAAATGGACGAACTTGGTTAAGGTGGATGATTCTTGGACCAAATCTCTCTTCGTTGGTCTCAAACTTCTCCACATGGTTTATTGTGTCATATTACATCAATCTATGCTTGACAATTGGCTTCGGTCAACTTTGAAGCTTGTCGAAACAAGAAAGACCAAAATGGACGAACTTGGTTAAGGTGGATGATTCTTGGACCAAATCTCTCTTCGTTGGTCTCAAACTTCTCCACATGGTTTATTGTGTCATATTACATCAATCTATGCTTGACAATTGGCTTCGGTCAACTTTGAAGCTTGTCGAAACAAAGAAAGACCAAAATGGACGAACTTGGTTAAGGTGGATGATTCTTGGACCAAATCTCTCTTCGTTGGTCTCAAACTTCTCCACATGGTTTCTTGTGTCATATTACATCAATCTATGCTTGACAATTGGCTTCGGTCAACTTTGAAGCTTGTCGAAACAAAGAAAGACCAAAATGGACGAACTTGGTTAAGGTGGATGATTCTTGGACCAAATCTCTCTTCGTTGGTCTCAAACTTCTCCACATGGTTTATTGTGTCATATTACATCAATCTATGCTTGACAATTGGCTTCGGTCAACTTTGAAGCTTGTCGAAACAAGAAAGACCAAAATGGACGAACTTGGTTAAGGTGGATGATTCTTGGACCAAATCTCTCTTCGTTGGTCTCAAACTTCTCCACATGGTTTCTTGTGTCATATTACATCAATCTATGCTTGACAATTGGCTTCGGTCAACTTTGAAGCTTGTCGAAACAAAGAAAGACCAAAATGGACGAACTTGGTTAAGGTGGATGATTCTTGGACCAAATCTCTCTTCGTTGGTCTCAAACTTCTCCACATGGTTTCTTGTGTCATATTACATCAATCTATGCTTGACAATTGGCTTCGGTCAACTTTGAAGCTTGTCGAAACCAAGAAAGACCAAAATGGACGAACTTGGTTAAGGTGGATGATTCTTGGACCAAATCTCTCTTCGTTGGTCTCAAACTTCTCCACATGGTTTCTTGTGTCATATTACATCAATCTATGCTAGACAATTGGCTTCGGTCAACTTTGAAGCTTGTCGAAACAAGAAAGACCAAAATGGACGAACTTGGTTAAGGTGGATGATTCTTGGACCAAATCTCTCTTCGTTGGTCTCAAACTTCTCCACATGGTTTATTGTGTCATATTACATCAATCTATGCTTGACAATTGGCTTCGGTCAACTTTGAAGCTTGTCGAAACAAGAAAGACCAAAATGGACGAACTTGGTTAAGGTGGATGATTCTTGGACCAAATCTCTCTTCGTTGGTCTCAAACTTCTCCACATGGTTTCTTGTGTCATATTACATCAATCTATGCTAGACAATTGGCTTCGGTCAACTTTGAAGCTTGTCGAAACAAGAAAGACCAAAATGGACGAACTTGGTTAAGGTGGATGATTCTTGGACCAAATCTCTCTTCGTTGGTCTCAAACTTCTCCACATGGTTTATTGTGTCATATTACATCAATCTATGCTTGACAATTGGCTTCGGTCAACTTTGAAGCTTGTCGAAACAAGAAAGACCAAAATGGACGAACTTGGTTAAGGTGGATGATTCTTGGACCAAATCTCTCTTCGTTGGTCTCAAACTTCTCCACATGGTTTATTGTGTCATATTACATCAATCTATGCTTGACAATTGGCTTCGGTCAACTTTGAAGCTTGTCGAAACAAGAAAGACCAAAATGGACGAACTTGGTTAAGGTGGATGATTCTTGGACCAAATCTCTCTTCGTTGGTCTCAAACTTCTCCACATGGTTTCTTGTGTCATATTACATCAATCTATGCTTGACAATTGGCTTCGGTCAACTTTGAAGCTTGTCGAAACCAAGAAAGACCAAAATGGACGAACTTGGTTAAGGTGGATGATTCTTGGACCAAATCTCTCTTCGTTGGTCTCAAACTTCTCCACATGGTTTATTGTGTCATATTACATCAATCTATGCTTGACAATTGGCTTCGGTCAACTTTGAAGCTTGTCGAAACCAAGAAAGACCAAAATGGACGAACTTGGTTAAGGTGGATGATTCTTGGACCAAATCTCTCTTCGTTGGTCTCAAACTTCTCCACATGGTTTATTGTGTCATATTACATCAATCTATGCTTGACAATTGGCTTCGGTCAACTTTGAAGCTTGTCGAAACCAAGAAAGACCAAAATGGACGAACTTGGTTAAGGTGGATGATTCTTGGACCAAATCTCTCTTCGTTGGTCTCAAACTTCTCCACATGGTTTCTTGTGTCATATTACATCAATCTATGCTTGACAATTGGCTTCGGTCAACTTTGAAGCTTGTCGAAACAAGAAAGACCAAAATGGACGAACTTGGTTAAGGTGGATGATTCTTGGACCAAATCTCTCTTCGTTGGTCTCAAACTTCTCCACATGGTTTATTGTGTCATATTACATCAATCTATGCTAGACAATTGGCTTCGGTCAACTTTGAAGCTTGTCGAAAACAAGAAAGACCAAAATGGACGAACTTGGTTAAGGTGGATGATTCTTGGACCAAATCTCTCTTCGTTGGTCTCAAACTTCTCCACATGGTTTCTTGTGTCATATTACATCAATCTATGCTAGACAATTGGCTTCGGTCAACTTTGAAGCTTGTCGAAACAAAGAAAGACCAAAATGGACGAACTTGGTTAAGGTGGATGATTCTTGGACCAAATCTCTCTTCGTTGGTCTCAAACTTCTCCACATGGTTTCTTGTGTCATATTACATCAATCTATGCTTGACAATTGGCTTCGGTCAACTTTGAAGCTTGTCGAAACCAAGAAAGACCAAAATGGACGAACTTGGTTAAGGTGGATGATTCTTGGACCAAATCTCTCTTCGTTGGTCTCAAACTTCTCCACATGGTTTATTGTGTCATATTACATCAATCTATGCTAGACAATTGGCTTCGGTCAACTTTGAAGCTTGTCGAAACAAGAAAGACCAAAATGGACGAACTTGGTTAAGGTGGATGATTCTTGGACCAAATCTCTCTTCGTTGGTCTCAAACTTCTCCACATGGTTTCTTGTGTCATATTACATCAATCTATGCTTAGACAATTGGCTTCGGTCAACTTTGAAGCTTGTCGAAACAAAGAAAGACCAAAATGGACGAACTTGGTTAAGGTGGATGATTCTTGGACCAAATCTCTCTTCGTTGGTCTCAAACTTCTCCACATGGTTTCTTGTGTCATATTACATCAATCTATGCTTGACAATTGGCTTCGGTCAACTTTGAAGCTTGTCGAAACAAGAAAGACCAAAATGGACGAACTTGGTTAAGGTGGATGATTCTTGGACCAAATCTCTCTTCGTTGGTCTCAAACTTCTCCACATGGTTTCTTGTGTCATATTACATCAATCTATGCTAGACAATTGGCTTCGGTCAACTTTGAAGCTTGTCGAAACAAGAAAGACCAAAATGGACGAACTTGGTTAAGGTGGATGATTCTTGGACCAAATCTCTCTTCGTTGGTCTCAAACTTCTCCACATGGTTTCTTGTGTCATATTACATCAATCTATGCTTGACAATTGGCTTCGGTCAACTTTGAAGCTTGTCGAAACCAAGAAAGACCAAAATGGACGAACTTGGTTAAGGTGGATGATTCTTGGACCAAATCTCTCTTCGTTGGTCTCAAACTTCTCCACATGGTTTCTTGTGTCATATTACATCAATCTATGCTAGACAATTGGCTTCGGTCAACTTTGAAGCTTGTCGAAACAAGAAAGACCAAAATGGACGAACTTGGTTAAGGTGGATGATTCTTGGACCAAATCTCTCTTCGTTGGTCTCAAACTTCTCCACATGGTTTCTTGTGTCATATTACATCAATCTATGCTAGACAATTGGCTTCGGTCAACTTTGAAGCTTGTCGAAACAAAGAAAGACCAAAATGGACGAACTTGGTTAAGGTGGATGATTCTTGGACCAAATCTCTCTTCGTTGGTCTCAAACTTCTCCACATGGTTTCTTGTGTCATATTACATCAATCTATGCTAGACAATTGGCTTCGGTCAACTTTGAAGCTTGTCGAAACCAAGAAAGACCAAAATGGACGAACTTGGTTAAGGTGGATGATTCTTGGACCAAATCTCTCTTCGTTGGTCTCAAACTTCTCCACATGGTTTATTGTGTCATATTACATCAATCTATGCTAGACAATTGGCTTCGGTCAACTTTGAAGCTTGTCGAAACAAAGAAAGACCAAAATGGACGAACTTGGTTAAGGTGGATGATTCTTGGACCAAATCTCTCTTCGTTGGTCTCAAACTTCTCCACATGGTTTCTTGTGTCATATTACATCAATCTATGCTAGACAATTGGCTTCGGTCAACTTTGAAGCTTGTCGAAACAAAGAAAGACCAAAATGGACGAACTTGGTTAAGGTGGATGATTCTTGGACCAAATCTCTCTTCGTTGGTCTCAAACTTCTCCACATGGTTTATTGTGTCATATTACATCAATCTATGCTTGACAATTGGCTTCGGTCAACTTTGAAGCTTGTCGAAACCAAGAAAGACCAAAATGGACGAACTTGGTTAAGGTGGATGATTCTTGGACCAAATCTCTCTTCGTTGGTCTCAAACTTCTCCACATGGTTTATTGTGTCATATTACATCAATCTATGCTTGACAATTGGCTTCGGTCAACTTTGAAGCTTGTCGAAACCAAGAAAGACCAAAATGGACGAACTTGGTTAAGGTGGATGATTCTTGGACCAAATCTCTCTTCGTTGGTCTCAAACTTCTCCACATGGTTTCTTGTGTCATATTACATCAATCTATGCTTGACAATTGGCTTCGGTCAACTTTGAAGCTTGTCGAAACAAGAAAGACCAAAATGGACGAACTTGGTTAAGGTGGATGATTCTTGGACCAAATCTCTCTTCGTTGGTCTCAAACTTCTCCACATGGTTTCTTGTGTCATATTACATCAATCTATGCTAGACAATTGGCTTCGGTCAACTTTGAAGCTTGTCGAAACCAAGAAAGACCAAAATGGACGAACTTGGTTAAGGTGGATGATTCTTGGACCAAATCTCTCTTCGTTGGTCTCAAACTTCTCCACATGGTTTCTTGTGTCATATTACATCAATCTATGCTAGACAATTGGCTTCGGTCAACTTTGAAGCTTGTCGAAACAAGAAAGACCAAAATGGACGAACTTGGTTAAGGTGGATGATTCTTGGACCAAATCTCTCTTCGTTGGTCTCAAACTTCTCCACATGGTTTCTTGTGTCATATTACATCAATCTATGCTTGACAATTGGCTTCGGTCAACTTTGAAGCTTGTCGAAACAAGAAAGACCAAAATGGACGAACTTGGTTAAGGTGGATGATTCTTGGACCAAATCTCTCTTCGTTGGTCTCAAACTTCTCCACATGGTTTATTGTGTCATATTACATCAATCTATGCTAGACAATTGGCTTCGGTCAACTTTGAAGCTTGTCGAAACCAAGAAAGACCAAAATGGACGAACTTGGTTAAGGTGGATGATTCTTGGACCAAATCTCTCTTCGTTGGTCTCAAACTTCTCCACATGGTTTATTGTGTCATATTACATCAATCTATGCTTGACAATTGGCTTCGGTCAACTTTGAAGCTTGTCGAAACAAAGAAAGACCAAAATGGACGAACTTGGTTAAGGTGGATGATTCTTGGACCAAATCTCTCTTCGTTGGTCTCAAACTTCTCCACATGGTTTCTTGTGTCATATTACATCAATCTATGCTTGACAATTGGCTTCGGTCAACTTTGAAGCTTGTCGAAACAAGAAAGACCAAAATGGACGAACTTGGTTAAGGTGGATGATTCTTGGACCAAATCTCTCTTCGTTGGTCTCAAACTTCTCCACATGGTTTCTTGTGTCATATTACATCAATCTATGCTAGACAATTGGCTTCGGTCAACTTTGAAGCTTGTCGAAACCAAGAAAGACCAAAATGGACGAACTTGGTTAAGGTGGATGATTCTTGGACCAAATCTCTCTTCGTTGGTCTCAAACTTCTCCACATGGTTTTTGTGTCATATTACATCAATCTATGCTTGACAATTGGCTTCGGTCAACTTTGAAGCTTGTCGAAACAAGAAAGACCAAAATGGACGAACTTGGTTAAGGTGGATGATTCTTGGACCAAATCTCTCTTCGTTGGTCTCAAACTTCTCCACATGGTTTATTGTGTCATATTACATCAATCTATGCTTGACAATTGGCTTCGGTCAACTTTGAAGCTTGTCGAAACAAGAAAGACCAAAATGGACGAACTTGGTTAAGGTGGATGATTCTTGGACCAAATCTCTCTTCGTTGGTCTCAAACTTCTCCACATGGTTTCTTGTGTCATATTACATCAATCTATGCTTGACAATTGGCTTCGGTCAACTTTGAAGCTTGTCGAAACAAAGAAAGACCAAAATGGACGAACTTGGTTAAGGTGGATGATTCTTGGACCAAATCTCTCTTCGTTGGTCTCAAACTTCTCCACATGGTTTATTGTGTCATATTACATCAATCTATGCTAGACAATTGGCTTCGGTCAACTTTGAAGCTTGTCGAAAACAAGAAAGACCAAAATGGACGAACTTGGTTAAGGTGGATGATTCTTGGACCAAATCTCTCTTCGTTGGTCTCAAACTTCTCCACATGGTTTATTGTGTCATATTACATCAATCTATGCTTGACAATTGGCTTCGGTCAACTTTGAAGCTTGTCGAAACAAAGAAAGACCAAAATGGACGAACTTGGTTAAGGTGGATGATTCTTGGACCAAATCTCTCTTCGTTGGTCTCAAACTTCTCCACATGGTTTATTGTGTCATATTACATCAATCTATGCTTGACATTGGCTTCGGTCAACTTTGAAGCTTGTCGAAACAAAGAAAGACCAAAATGGACGAACTTGGTTAAGGTGGATGATTCTTGGACCAAATCTCTCTTCGTTGGTCTCAAACTTCTCCACATGGTTTATTGTGTCATATTACATCAATCTATGCTAGACAATTGGCTTCGGTCAACTTTGAAGCTTGTCGAAACCAAGAAAGACCAAAATGGACGAACTTGGTTAAGGTGGATGATTCTTGGACCAAATCTCTCTTCGTTGGTCTCAAACTTCTCCACATGGTTTCTTGTGTCATATTACATCAATCTATGCTTGACATTTGGCTTCGGTCAACTTTGAAGCTTGTCGAAACGAAGAAAGACCAAAATGGACGAACTTGGTTAAGGTGGATGATTCTTGGACCAAATCTCTCTTCGTTGGTCTCAAACTTCTCCACATGGTTTATTGTGTCATATTACATCAATCTATGCTTGACAATTGGCTTCGGTCAACTTTGAAGCTTGTCGAAACCAAGAAAGACCAAAATGGACGAACTTGGTTAAGGTGGATGATTCTTGGACCAAATCTCTCTTCGTTGGTCTCAAACTTCTCCACATGGTTTATTGTGTCATATTACATCAATCTATGCTTGACAATTGGCTTCGGTCAACTTTGAAGCTTGTCGAAACAAGAAAGACCAAAATGGACGAACTTGGTTAAGGTGGATGATTCTTGGACCAAATCTCTCTTCGTTGGTCTCAAACTTCTCCACATGGTTTATTGTGTCATATTACATCAATCTATGCTTGACAATTGGCTTCGGTCAACTTTGAAGCTTGTCGAAACCAAGAAAGACCAAAATGGACGAACTTGGTTAAGTGGATGATTCTTGGACCAAATCTCTCTTCGTTGGTCTCAAACTTCTCCACATGGTTTATTGTGTCATATTACATCAATCTATGCTTGACAATTGGCTTCGGTCAACTTTGAAGCTTGTCGAAACAAGAAAGACCAAAATGGACGAACTTGGTTAAGGTGGATGATTCTTGGACCAAATCTCTCTTCGTTGGTCTCAAACTTCTCCACATGGTTTATTGTGTCATATTACATCAATCTATGCTTGACAATTGGCTTCGGTCAACTTTGAAGCTTGTCGAAACCAAGAAAGACCAAAATGGACGAACTTGGTTAAGTGGATGATTCTTGGACCAAATCTCTCTTCGTTGGTCTCAAACTTCTCCACATGGTTTATTGTGTCATATTACATCAATCTATGCTAGACAATTGGCTTCGGTCAACTTTGAAGCTTGTCGAAACACAAAAAAGACCAAAATGGACGAACTTGGTTAAGGTGGATGATTCTTGGACCAAATCTCTCTTCGTTGGTCTCAAACTTCTCCACATGGTTTATTGTGTCATATTACATCAATCTATGCTTGACAATTGGCTTCGGTCAACTTTGAAGCTTGTCGAAACAAGAAAGACCAAAATGGACGAACTTGGTTAAGGTGGATGATTCTTGGACCAAATCTCTCTTCGTTGGTCTCAAACTTCTCCACATGGTTTATTGTGTCATATTACATCAATCTATGCTTGACATTTGGCTTCGGTCAACTTTGAAGCTTGTCGAAACAAAGAAAGACCAAAATGGACGAACTTGGTTAAGGTGGATGATTCTTGGACCAAATCTCTCTTCGTTGGTCTCAAACTTCTCCACATGGTTTATTGTGTCATATTACATCAATCTATGCTAGACATTTGGCTTCGGTCAACTTTGAAGCTTGTCGAAACAAAGAAAGACCAAAATGGACGAACTTGGTTAAGGTGGATGATTCTTGGACCAAATCTCTCTTCGTTGGTCTCAAACTTCTCCACATGGTTTATTGTGTCATATTACATCAATCTATGCTTGACAATTGGCTTCGGTCAACTTTGAAGCTTGTCGAAACAAAGAAAGACCAAAATGGACGAACTTGGTTAAGGTGGATGATTCTTGGACCAAATCTCTTAGTTGGTCTCAAACTTCTCCACATGGTTTATTGTGTCATATTACATCAATCTATGCTTGACATTTGGCTTCGGTCAACTTTGAAGCTTGTCGAAACCAAGAAAGACCAAAATGGACGAACTTGGTTAAGGTGGATGATTCTTGGACCAAATCTCTCTTCGTTGGTCTCAAACTTCTCCACATGGTTTATTGTGTCATATTACATCAATCTATGCTAGACATTTGGCTTCGGTCAACTTTGAAGCTTGTCGAAACCAAGAAAGACCAAAATGGACGAACTTGGTTAAGGTGGATGATTCTTGGACCAAATCTCTCTTCGTTGGTCTCAAACTTCTCCACATGGTTTATTGTGTCATATTACATCAATCTATGCTAGACATTTGGCTTCGGTCAACTTTGAAGCTTGTCGAAACCAAGAAAGACCAAAATGGACGAACTTGGTTAAGGTGGATGATTCTTGGACCAAATCTCTCTTCGTTGGTCTCAAACTTCTCCACATGGTTTATTGTGTCATATTACATCAATCTATGCTAGACAATTGGCTTCGGTCAACTTTGAAGCTTGTCGAAACGAAGAAAGACCAAAATGGACGAACTTGGTTAAGGTGGATGATTCTTGGACCAAATCTCTCTTCGTTGGTCTCAAACTTCTCCACATGGTTTATTGTGTCATATTACATCAATCTATGCTTGACAATTGGCTTCGGTCAACTTTGAAGCTTGTCGAAACAAGAAAGACCAAAATGGACGAACTTGGTTAAGGTGGATGATTCTTGGACCAAATCTCTCTTCGTTGGTCTCAAACTTCTCCACATGGTTTATTGTGTCATATTACATCAATCTATGCTTGACAATTGGCTTCGGTCAACTTTGAAGCTTGTCGAAACAAGAAAGACCAAAATGGACGAACTTGGTTAAGGTGGATGATTCTTGGACCAAATCTCTCTTCGTTGGTCTCAAACTTCTCCACATGGTTTATTGTGTCATATTACATCAATCTATGCTGACATTGGCTTCGGTCAACTTTGAAGCTTGTCGAAACAAGAAAGACCAAAATGGACGAACTTGGTTAAGGTGGATGATTCTTGGACCAAATCTCTCTTCGTTGGTCTCAAACTTCTCCACATGGTTTATTGTGTCATATTACATCAATCTATGCTTGACAATTGGCTTCGGTCAACTTTGAAGCTTGTCGAAACCAAGAAAGACCAAAATGGACGAACTTGGTTAAGGTGGATGATTCTTGGACCAAATCTCTCTTCGTTGGTCTCAAACTTCTCCACATGGTTTATTGTGTCATATTACATCAATCTATGCTTGACAATTGGCTTCGGTCAACTTTGAAGCTTGTCGAAACAAGAAAGACCAAAATGGACGAACTTGGTTAAGGTGGATGATTCTTGGACCAAATCTCTCTTCGTTGGTCTCAAACTTCTCCACATGGTTTATTGTGTCATATTACATCAATCTATGCTTGACAATTGGCTTCGGTCAACTTTGAAGCTTGTCGAAACAAGAAAGACCAAAATGGACGAACTTGGTTAAGGTGGATGATTCTTGGACCAAATCTCTCTTCGTTGGTCTCAAACTTCTCCACATGGTTTATTGTGTCATATTACATCAATCTATGCTTGACAATTGGCTTCGGTCAACTTTGAAGCTTGTCGAAACAAGAAAGACCAAAATGGACGAACTTGGTTAAGGTGGATGATTCTTGGACCAAATCTCTCTTCGTTGGTCTCAAACTTCTCCACATGGTTTATTGTGTCATATTACATCAATCTATGCTTGACATTGGCTTCGGTCAACTTTGAAGCTTGTCGAAACCAAAGAAAGACCAAAATGGACGAACTTGGTTAAGGTGGATGATTCTTGGACCAAATCTCTCTTCGTTGGTCTCAAACTTCTCCACATGGTTTATTGTGTCATATTACATCAATCTATGCTTGACAATTGGCTTCGGTCAACTTTGAAGCTTGTCGAAACAAGAAAGACCAAAATGGACGAACTTGGTTAAGGTGGATGATTCTTGGACCAAATCTCTCTTCGTTGGTCTCAAACTTCTCCACATGGTTTATTGTGTCATATTACATCAATCTATGCTTGACATTTGGCTTCGGTCAACTTTGAAGCTTGTCGAAACCAAGAAAGACCAAAATGGACGAACTTGGTTAAGGTGGATGATTCTTGGACCAAATCTCTCTTCGTTGGTCTCAAACTTCTCCACATGGTTTCTTGTGTCATATTACATCAATCTATGCTTGACAATTGGCTTCGGTCAACTTTGAAGCTTGTCGAAACAAGAAAGACCAAAATGGACGAACTTGGTTAAGGTGGATGATTCTTGGACCAAATCTCTCTTCGTTGGTCTCAAACTTCTCCACATGGTTTATTGTGTCATATTACATCAATCTATGCTTGACAATTGGCTTCGGTCAACTTTGAAGCTTGTCGAAACAAGAAAGACCAAAATGGACGAACTTGGTTAAGGTGGATGATTCTTGGACCAAATCTCTCTTCGTTGGTCTCAAACTTCTCCACATGGTTTATTGTGTCATATTACATCAATCTATGCTTGACAATTGGCTTCGGTCAACTTTGAAGCTTGTCGAAACAAGAAAGACCAAAATGGACGAACTTGGTTAAGGTGGATGATTCTTGGACCAAATCTCTCTTCGTTGGTCTCAAACTTCTCCACATGGTTTATTGTGTCATATTACATCAATCTATGCTAGACAATTGGCTTCGGTCAACTTTGAAGCTTGTCGAAACCAAGAAAGACCAAAATGGACGAACTTGGTTAGGTGGATGATTTTTGGACCAAATCTCTCTTAATGGTCTCAAAACTTTCCACATACACACGTGTCATGCG
>JAKRYI020000102.1:0-111998 GCA_022379115.2 Bauhinia variegata
CCAATCTATGCTTGACATTTGGCTTCGGTCAACTTTGAAGCTTGTCGAAACGAAGAAGGACCAAAATGGACGAACTTGGTCCATGTTGGATGATTCTTGGACCAAATCTCTCTTCGTTGGTCTCAAACTTCTCCACATGGTTTAATGTGTCATATTACATCAATCTATGCTTGACATTTGGCTTCGGTCAACTTTGAAGCTTGTCGAAACGAAGAAGGACCAAAATGGACGAACTTGGTCCATGTGGATGATTCTTGGACCAAATCTCTCTTCGTTGGTCTCAAACTTCTCCACATGGTTTAATGTGTCATATTACATCAATCTATGCTTGACATTGGCTTCGGTCAACTTTGAAGCTTGTCGAAACGAAGAAGGACCAAAATGGACGAACTTGGTCCATGTGGATGATTCTTGGACCAAATCTCTCTTCGTTGGTCTCAAACTTCTCCACATGGTTTAATGTGTCATATTACATCAATCTATGCTTGACATTTGGCTTCGGTCAACTTTGAAGCTTGTCGAAACGAAGAAGGACCAAAATGGACGAACTTGGTCCATGTGGATGATTCTTGGACCAAATCTCTCTTCGTTGGTCTCAAACTTCTCCACATGGTTTAATGTGTCATATTACATCAATCTATGCTTGACATTTGGCTTCGGTCAACTTTGAAGCTTGTCGAAACGAAGAAGGACCAAAATGGACGAACTTGGTCCATTGGATGATTCTTGGACCAAATCTCTCTTCGTTGGTCTCAAACTTCTCCACATGGTTTAATGTGTCATATTACATCAATCTATGCTTGACATTTGGCTTCGGTCAACTTTGAAGCTTGTCGAAACGAAGAAGGACCAAAATGGACGAACTTGGTCCACTTGGATGATTCTTGGACCAAATCTCTCTTCGTTGGTCTCAAACTTCTCCACATGGTTTAATGTGTCATATTACATCAATCTATGCTTGACATTTGGCTTCGTCAACTTTGAAGCTTGTCGAAACGAAGAAGGACCAAAATGGACGAACTTGGTCCATTGGATGATTCTTGGACCAAATCTCTCTTCGTTGGTCTCAAACTTCTCCACATGGTTTAATGTGTCATATTACATCAATCTATGCTTGACATTAGGCTTCGGTCAACTTTGAAGCTTGTCGAAACGAAGAAGGACCAAAATGGACGAACTTGGTCCACTTGGATGATTCTTGGACCAAATCTCTCTTCGTTGGTCTCAAACTTCTCCACATGGTTTAATGTGTCATATTACATCAATCTATGCTTGACATTAGGCTTCGGTGAACTTTGAAGCTTGTCGAAACGAAGAAGGACCAAAATGGACGAACTTGGTCCACTTGGATGATTCTTGGACCAAATCTCTCTTCGTTGGTCTCAAACTTCTCCACATGGTTTAATGTGTCATATTACATCAATCTATGCTTGACATTTGGCTTCGGTCAACTTTGAAGCTTGTCGAAACGAAGAAGGACCAAAATGGACGAACTTGGTCCATGTGGATGATTCTTGGACCAAATCTCTCTTCGTTGGTCTCAAACTTCTCCACATGGTTTAATGTGTCATATTACATCAATCTATGCTTGACATTAGGCTTCGGTGAACTTTGAAGCTTGTCGAAACGAAGAAGGACCAAAATGGACGAACTTGGTCCACTTGGATGATTCTTGGACCAAATCTCTCTTCGTTGGTCTCAAACTTCTCCACATGGTTTAATGTGTCATATTACATCAATCTATGCTTGACATTAGGCTTCGGTCAACTTTGAAGCTTGTCGAAACGAAGAAGGACCAAAATGGACGAACTTGGTCCATGTGGATGATTCTTGGACCAAATCTCTCTTCGTTGGTCTCAAACTTCTCCACATGGTTTAATGTGTCATATTACATCAATCTATGCTTGACATTTGGCTTCGGTCAACTTTGAAGCTTGTCGAAACGAAGAAGGACCAAAATGGACGAACTTGGTCCATTGGATGATTCTTGGACCAAATCTCTCTTCGTTGGTCTCAAACTTCTCCACATGGTTTAATGTGTCATATTACATCAATCTATGCTTGACATTAGGCTTCGGTCAACTTTGAAGCTTGTCGAAACGAAGAAGGACCAAAATGGACGAACTTGGTCCATTGGATGATTCTTGGACCAAATCTCTCTTCGTTGGTCTCAAACTTCTCCACATGGTTTAATGTGTCATATTACATCAATCTATGCTTGACATTAGGCTTCGGTCAACTTTGAAGCTTGTCGAAACGAAGAAGGACCAAAATGGACGAACTTGGTCCATGTGGATGATTCTTGGACCAAATCTCTCTTCGTTGGTCTCAAACTTCTCCACATGGTTTAATGTGTCATATTACATCAATCTATGCTTGACATTTGGCTTCGGTCAACTTTGAAGCTTGTCGAAACGAAGAAGGACCAAAATGGACGAACTTGGTCCACTTGGATGATTCTTGGACCAAATCTCTCTTCGTTGGTCTCAAACTTCTCCACATGGTTTAATGTGTCATATTACATCAATCTATGCTTGACATTTGGCTTCGGTGAACTTTGAAGCTTGTCGAAACGAAGAAGGACCAAAATGGACGAACTTGGTCCATTGGATGATTCTTGGACCAAATCTCTCTTCGTTGGTCTCAAACTTCTCCACATGGTTTAATGTGTCATATTACATCAATCTATGCTTGACATTTGGCTTCGGTCAACTTTGAAGCTTGTCGAAACGAAGAAGGACCAAAATGGACGAACTTGGTCCATGTGGATGATTCTTGGACCAAATCTCTCTTCGTTGGTCTCAAACTTCTCCACATGGTTTAATGTGTCATATTACATCAATCTATGCTTGACATTAGGCTTCGGTCAACTTTGAAGCTTGTCGAAACGAAGAAGGACCAAAATGGACGAACTTGGTCCATTGGATGATTCTTGGACCAAATCTCTCTTCGTTGGTCTCAAACTTCTCCACATGGTTTAATGTGTCATATTACATCAATCTATGCTTGACATTTGGCTTCGGTCAACTTTGAAGCTTGTCGAAACGAAGAAGGACCAAAATGGACGAACTTGGTCCATGTGGATGATTCTTGGACCAAATCTCTCTTCGTTGGTCTCAAACTTCTCCACATGGTTTAATGTGTCATATTACATCAATCTATGCTTGACATTAGGCTTCGGTCAACTTTGAAGCTTGTCGAAACGAAGAAGGACCAAAATGGACGAACTTGGTCCACTTGGATGATTCTTGGACCAAATCTCTCTTCGTTGGTCTCAAACTTCTCCACATGGTTTAATGTGTCATATTACATCAATCTATGCTTGACATTAGGCTTCGGTGAACTTTGAAGCTTGTCGAAACGAAGAAGGACCAAAATGGACGAACTTGGTCCATGTGGATGATTCTTGGACCAAATCTCTCTTCGTTGGTCTCAAACTTCTCCACATGGTTTAATGTGTCATATTACATCAATCTATGCTTGACATTAGGCTTCGGTGAACTTTGAAGCTTGTCGAAACGAAGAAGGACCAAAATGGACGAACTTGGTCCACTTGGATGATTCTTGGACCAAATCTCTCTTCGTTGGTCTCAAACTTCTCCACATGGTTTAATGTGTCATATTACATCAATCTATGCTTGACATTTGGCTTCGGTCAACTTTGAAGCTTGTCGAAACGAAGAAGGACCAAAATGGACGAACTTGGTCCATTGGATGATTCTTGGACCAAATCTCTCTTCGTTGGTCTCAAACTTCTCCACATGGTTTAATGTGTCATATTACATCAATCTATGCTTGACATTTGGCTTCGGTCAACTTTGAAGCTTGTCGAAACGAAGAAGGACCAAAATGGACGAACTTGGTCCATTGGATGATTCTTGGACCAAATCTCTCTTCGTTGGTCTCAAACTTCTCCACATGGTTTAATGTGTCATATTACATCAATCTATGCTTGACATTTGGCTTCGGTCAACTTTGAAGCTTGTCGAAACGAAGAAGGACCAAAATGGACGAACTTGGTCCATTGGATGATTCTTGGACCAAATCTCTCTTCGTTGGTCTCAAACTTCTCCACATGGTTTAATGTGTCATATTACATCAATCTATGCTTGACATTTGGCTTCGGTCAACTTTGAAGCTTGTCGAAACGAAGAAGGACCAAAATGGACGAACTTGGTCCACTTGGATGATTCTTGGACCAAATCTCTCTTCGTTGGTCTCAAACTTCTCCACATGGTTTAATGTGTCATATTACATCAATCTATGCTTGACATTAGGCTTCGGTCAACTTTGAAGCTTGTCGAAACGAAGAAGGACCAAAATGGACGAACTTGGTCCACTTGGATGATTCTTGGACCAAATCTCTCTTCGTTGGTCTCAAACTTCTCCACATGGTTTAATGTGTCATATTACATCAATCTATGCTTGACATTAGGCTTCGGTCAACTTTGAAGCTTGTCGAAACGAAGAAGGACCAAAATGGACGAACTTGGTCCATGTGGATGATTCTTGGACCAAATCTCTCTTCGTTGGTCTCAAACTTCTCCACATGGTTTAATGTGTCATATTACATCAATCTATGCTTGACATTAGGCTTCGGTGAACTTTGAAGCTTGTCGAAACGAAGAAGGACCAAAATGGACGAACTTGGTCCACTTGGATGATTCTTGGACCAAATCTCTCTTCGTTGGTCTCAAACTTCTCCACATGGTTTAATGTGTCATATTACATCAATCTATGCTTGACATTTGGCTTCGGTCAACTTTGAAGCTTGTCGAAACGAAGAAGGACCAAAATGGACGAACTTGGTCCATTGGATGATTCTTGGACCAAATCTCTCTTCGTTGGTCTCAAACTTCTCCACATGGTTTAATGTGTCATATTACATCAATCTATGCTTGACATTTGGCTTCGGTCAACTTTGAAGCTTGTCGAAACGAAGAAGGACCAAAATGGACGAACTTGGTCCATGTGGATGATTCTTGGACCAAATCTCTCTTCGTTGGTCTCAAACTTCTCCACATGGTTTAATGTGTCATATTACATCAATCTATGCTTGACATTTGGCTTCGGTCAACTTTGAAGCTTGTCGAAACGAAGAAGGACCAAAATGGACGAACTTGGTCCACTTGGATGATTCTTGGACCAAATCTCTCTTCGTTGGTCTCAAACTTCTCCACATGGTTTAATGTGTCATATTACATCAATCTATGCTTGACATTTGGCTTCGGTCAACTTTGAAGCTTGTCGAAACGAAGAAGGACCAAAATGGACGAACTTGGTCCATGTGGATGATTCTTGGACCAAATCTCTCTTCGTTGGTCTCAAACTTCTCCACATGGTTTAATGTGTCATATTACATCAATCTATGCTTGACATTTGGCTTCGGTCAACTTTGAAGCTTGTCGAAACGAAGAAGGACCAAAATGGACGAACTTGGTCCACTTGGATGATTCTTGGACCAAATCTCTCTTCGTTGGTCTCAAACTTCTCCACATGGTTTAATGTGTCATATTACATCAATCTATGCTTGACATTAGGCTTCGGTGAACTTTGAAGCTTGTCGAAACGAAGAAGGACCAAAATGGACGAACTTGGTCCACTTGGATGATTCTTGGACCAAATCTCTCTTCGTTGGTCTCAAACTTCTCCACATGGTTTAATGTGTCATATTACATCAATCTATGCTTGACATTTGGCTTCGGTCAACTTTGAAGCTTGTCGAAACGAAGAAGGACCAAAATGGACGAACTTGGTCCACTTGGATGATTCTTGGACCAAATCTCTCTTCGTTGGTCTCAAACTTCTCCACATGGTTTAATGTGTCATATTACATCAATCTATGCTTGACATTTGGCTTCGGTCAACTTTGAAGCTTGTCGAAACGAAGAAGGACCAAAATGGACGAACTTGGTCCACTTGGATGATTCTTGGACCAAATCTCTCTTCGTTGGTCTCAAACTTCTCCACATGGTTTAATGTGTCATATTACATCAATCTATGCTTGACATTAGGCTTCGGTCAACTTTGAAGCTTGTCGAAACGAAGAAGGACCAAAATGGACGAACTTGGTCCATTGGATGATTCTTGGACCAAATCTCTCTTCGTTGGTCTCAAACTTCTCCACATGGTTTAATGTGTCATATTACATCAATCTATGCTTGACATTAGGCTTCGGTCAACTTTGAAGCTTGTCGAAACGAAGAAGGACCAAAATGGACGAACTTGGTCCACTTGGATGATTCTTGGACCAAATCTCTCTTCGTTGGTCTCAAACTTCTCCACATGGTTTAATGTGTCATATTACATCAATCTATGCTTGACATTTGGCTTCGGTCAACTTTGAAGCTTGTCGAAACGAAGAAGGACCAAAATGGACGAACTTGGTCCATTGGATGATTCTTGGACCAAATCTCTCTTCGTTGGTCTCAAACTTCTCCACATGGTTTAATGTGTCATATTACATCAATCTATGCTTGACATTTGGCTTCGGTCAACTTTGAAGCTTGTCGAAACGAAGAAGGACCAAAATGGACGAACTTGGTCCATTGGATGATTCTTGGACCAAATCTCTCTTCGTTGGTCTCAAACTTCTCCACATGGTTTAATGTGTCATATTACATCAATCTATGCTTGACATTTGGCTTCGGTCAACTTTGAAGCTTGTCGAAACGAAGAAGGACCAAAATGGACGAACTTGGTCCACTTGGATGATTCTTGGACCAAATCTCTCTTCGTTGGTCTCAAACTTCTCCACATGGTTTAATGTGTCATATTACATCAATCTATGCTTGACATTTGGCTTCGGTCAACTTTGAAGCTTGTCGAAACGAAGAAGGACCAAAATGGACGAACTTGGTCCATGTGGATGATTCTTGGACCAAATCTCTCTTCGTTGGTCTCAAACTTCTCCACATGGTTTAATGTGTCATATTACATCAATCTATGCTTGACATTAGGCTTCGGTCAACTTTGAAGCTTGTCGAAACGAAGAAGGACCAAAATGGACGAACTTGGTCCACTTGGATGATTCTTGGACCAAATCTCTCTTCGTTGGTCTCAAACTTCTCCACATGGTTTAATGTGTCATATTACATCAATCTATGCTTGACATTTGGCTTCGGTCAACTTTGAAGCTTGTCGAAACGAAGAAGGACCAAAATGGACGAACTTGGTCCACTTGGATGATTCTTGGACCAAATCTCTCTTCGTTGGTCTCAAACTTCTCCACATGGTTTAATGTGTCATATTACATCAATCTATGCTTGACATTTGGCTTCGGTCAACTTTGAAGCTTGTCGAAACGAAGAAGGACCAAAATGGACGAACTTGGTCCACTTGGATGATTCTTGGACCAAATCTCTCTTCGTTGGTCTCAAACTTCTCCACATGGTTTAATGTGTCATATTACATCAATCTATGCTTGACATTAGGCTTCGGTGAACTTTGAAGCTTGTCGAAACGAAGAAGGACCAAAATGGACGAACTTGGTCCACTTGGATGATTCTTGGACCAAATCTCTCTTCGTTGGTCTCAAACTTCTCCACATGGTTTAATGTGTCATATTACATCAATCTATGCTTGACATTAGGCTTCGGTCAACTTTGAAGCTTGTCGAAACGAAGAAGGACCAAAATGGACGAACTTGGTCCATTGGATGATTCTTGGACCAAATCTCTCTTCGTTGGTCTCAAACTTCTCCACATGGTTTAATGTGTCATATTACATCAATCTATGCTTGACATTTGGCTTCGGTCAACTTTGAAGCTTGTCGAAACGAAGAAGGACCAAAATGGACGAACTTGGTCCACTTGGATGATTCTTGGACCAAATCTCTCTTCGTTGGTCTCAAACTTCTCCACATGGTTTAATGTGTCATATTACATCAATCTATGCTTGACATTAGGCTTCGGTCAACTTTGAAGCTTGTCGAAACGAAGAAGGACCAAAATGGACGAACTTGGTCCATGTGGATGATTCTTGGACCAAATCTCTCTTCGTTGGTCTCAAACTTCTCCACATGGTTTAATGTGTCATATTACATCAATCTATGCTTGACATTTGGCTTCGGTCAACTTTGAAGCTTGTCGAAACGAAGAAGGACCAAAATGGACGAACTTGGTCCATTGGATGATTCTTGGACCAAATCTCTCTTCGTTGGTCTCAAACTTCTCCACATGGTTTAATGTGTCATATTACATCAATCTATGCTTGACATTAGGCTTCGGTCAACTTTGAAGCTTGTCGAAACGAAGAAGGACCAAAATGGACGAACTTGGTCCACTTGGATGATTCTTGGACCAAATCTCTCTTCGTTGGTCTCAAACTTCTCCACATGGTTTAATGTGTCATATTACATCAATCTATGCTTGACATTTGGCTTCGGTCAACTTTGAAGCTTGTCGAAACGAAGAAGGACCAAAATGGACGAACTTGGTCCATTGGATGATTCTTGGACCAAATCTCTCTTCGTTGGTCTCAAACTTCTCCACATGGTTTAATGTGTCATATTACATCAATCTATGCTTGACATTAGGCTTCGGTCAACTTTGAAGCTTGTCGAAACGAAGAAGGACCAAAATGGACGAACTTGGTCCACTTGGATGATTCTTGGACCAAATCTCTCTTCGTTGGTCTCAAACTTCTCCACATGGTTTAATGTGTCATATTACATCAATCTATGCTTGACATTTGGCTTCGGTCAACTTTGAAGCTTGTCGAAACGAAGAAGGACCAAAATGGACGAACTTGGTCCATGTGGATGATTCTTGGACCAAATCTCTCTTCGTTGGTCTCAAACTTCTCCACATGGTTTAATGTGTCATATTACATCAATCTATGCTTGACATTTGGCTTCGGTCAACTTTGAAGCTTGTCGAAACGAAGAAGGACCAAAATGGACGAACTTGGTCCACTTGGATGATTCTTGGACCAAATCTCTCTTCGTTGGTCTCAAACTTCTCCACATGGTTTAATGTGTCATATTACATCAATCTATGCTTGACATTTGGCTTCGGTCAACTTTGAAGCTTGTCGAAACGAAGAAGGACCAAAATGGACGAACTTGGTCCACTTGGATGATTCTTGGACCAAATCTCTCTTCGTTGGTCTCAAACTTCTCCACATGGTTTAATGTGTCATATTACATCAATCTATGCTTGACATTAGGCTTCGGTCAACTTTGAAGCTTGTCGAAACGAAGAAGGACCAAAATGGACGAACTTGGTCCACTTGGATGATTCTTGGACCAAATCTCTCTTCGTTGGTCTCAAACTTCTCCACATGGTTTAATGTGTCATATTACATCAATCTATGCTTGACATTTGGCTTCGGTCAACTTTGAAGCTTGTCGAAACGAAGAAGGACCAAAATGGACGAACTTGGTCCACTTGGATGATTCTTGGACCAAATCTCTCTTCGTTGGTCTCAAACTTCTCCACATGGTTTAATGTGTCATATTACATCAATCTATGCTTGACATTTGGCTTCGGTCAACTTTGAAGCTTGTCGAAACGAAGAAGGACCAAAATGGACGAACTTGGTCCATTGGATGATTCTTGGACCAAATCTCTCTTCGTTGGTCTCAAACTTCTCCACATGGTTTAATGTGTCATATTACATCAATCTATGCTTGACATTTGGCTTCGGTCAACTTTGAAGCTTGTCGAAACGAAGAAGGACCAAAATGGACGAACTTGGTCCACTTGGATGATTCTTGGACCAAATCTCTCTTCGTTGGTCTCAAACTTCTCCACATGGTTTAATGTGTCATATTACATCAATCTATGCTTGACATTAGGCTTCGGTCAACTTTGAAGCTTGTCGAAACGAAGAAGGACCAAAATGGACGAACTTGGTCACTTGGATGATTCTTGGACCAAATCTCTCTTCGTTGGTCTCAAACTTCTCCACATGGTTTAATGTGTCATATTACATCAATCTATGCTTGACATTTGGCTTCGGTCAACTTTGAAGCTTGTCGAAACGAAGAAGGACCAAAATGGACGAACTTGGTCCATTGGATGATTCTTGGACCAAATCTCTCTTCGTTGGTCTCAAACTTCTCCACATGGTTTAATGTGTCATATTACATCAATCTATGCTTGACATTAGGCTTCGGTCAACTTTGAAGCTTGTCGAAACGAAGAAGGACCAAAATGGACGAACTTGGTCCACTTGGATGATTCTTGGACCAAATCTCTCTTCGTTGGTCTCAAACTTCTCCACATGGTTTAATGTGTCATATTACATCAATCTATGCTTGACATTAGGCTTCGGTGAACTTTGAAGCTTGTCGAAACGAAGAAGGACCAAAATGGACGAACTTGGTCCATTGGATGATTCTTGGACCAAATCTCTCTTCGTTGGTCTCAAACTTCTCCACATGGTTTAATGTGTCATATTACATCAATCTATGCTTGACATTAGGCTTCGGTCAACTTTGAAGCTTGTCGAAACGAAGAAGGACCAAAATGGACGAACTTGGTCCACTTGGATGATTCTTGGACCAAATCTCTCTTCGTTGGTCTCAAACTTCTCCACATGGTTTAATGTGTCATATTACATCAATCTATGCTTGACATTTGGCTTCGGTCAACTTTGAAGCTTGTCGAAACGAAGAAGGACCAAAATGGACGAACTTGGTCCACTTGGATGATTCTTGGACCAAATCTCTCTTCGTTGGTCTCAAACTTCTCCACATGGTTTAATGTGTCATATTACATCAATCTATGCTTGACATTAGGCTTCGGTCAACTTTGAAGCTTGTCGAAACGAAGAAGGACCAAAATGGACGAACTTGGTCCACTTGGATGATTCTTGGACCAAATCTCTCTTCGTTGGTCTCAAACTTCTCCACATGGTTTAATGTGTCATATTACATCAATCTATGCTTGACATTAGGCTTCGGTGAACTTTGAAGCTTGTCGAAACGAAGAAGGACCAAAATGGACGAACTTGGTCCACTTGGATGATTCTTGGACCAAATCTCTCTTCGTTGGTCTCAAACTTCTCCACATGGTTTAATGTGTCATATTACATCAATCTATGCTTGACATTTGGCTTCGGTCAACTTTGAAGCTTGTCGAAACGAAGAAGGACCAAAATGGACGAACTTGGTCCACTTGGATGATTCTTGGACCAAATCTCTCTTCGTTGGTCTCAAACTTCTCCACATGGTTTAATGTGTCATATTACATCAATCTATGCTTGACATTAGGCTTCGATCAACTTTGAAGCTTGTCGAAACGAAGAAGGACCAAAATGGACGAACTTGGTCCACTTGGATGATTCTTGGACCAAATCTCTCTTCGTTGGTCTCAAACTTCTCCACATGGTTTAATGTGTCATATTACATCAATCTATGCTTGACATTAGGCTTCGGTCAACTTTGAAGCTTGTCGAAACGAAGAAGGACCAAAATGGACGAACTTGGTCCATGTGGATGATTCTTGGACCAAATCTCTCTTCGTTGGTCTCAAACTTCTCCACATGGTTTAATGTGTCATATTACATCAATCTATGCTTGACATTAGGCTTCGGTCAACTTTGAAGCTTGTCGAAACGAAGAAGGACCAAAATGGACGAACTTGGTCCATTGGATGATTCTTGGACCAAATCTCTCTTCGTTGGTCTCAAACTTCTCCACATGGTTTAATGTGTCATATTACATCAATCTATGCTTGACATTAGGCTTCGGTCAACTTTGAAGCTTGTCGAAACGAAGAAGGACCAAAATGGACGAACTTGGTCCATTGGATGATTCTTGGACCAAATCTCTCTTCGTTGGTCTCAAACTTCTCCACATGGTTTAATGTGTCATATTACATCAATCTATGCTTGACATTTGGCTTCGGTCAACTTTGAAGCTTGTCGAAACGAAGAAGGACCAAAATGGACGAACTTGGTCCATGTGGATGATTCTTGGACCAAATCTCTCTTCGTTGGTCTCAAACTTCTCCACATGGTTTAATGTGTCATATTACATCAATCTATGCTTGACATTAGGCTTCGGTCAACTTTGAAGCTTGTCGAAACGAAGAAGGACCAAAATGGACGAACTTGGTCCATGTGGATGATTCTTGGACCAAATCTCTCTTCGTTGGTCTCAAACTTCTCCACATGGTTTAATGTGTCATATTACATCAATCTATGCTTGACATTAGGCTTCGGTGAACTTTGAAGCTTGTCGAAACGAAGAAGGACCAAAATGGACGAACTTGGTCCACTTGGATGATTCTTGGACCAAATCTCTCTTCGTTGGTCTCAAACTTCTCCACATGGTTTAATGTGTCATATTACATCAATCTATGCTTGACATTAGGCTTCGGTCAACTTTGAAGCTTGTCGAAACGAAGAAGGACCAAAATGGACGAACTTGGTCCACTTGGATGATTCTTGGACCAAATCTCTCTTCGTTGGTCTCAAACTTCTCCACATGGTTTAATGTGTCATATTACATCAATCTATGCTTGACATTTGGCTTCGGTCAACTTTGAAGCTTGTCGAAACGAAGAAGGACCAAAATGGACGAACTTGGTCCACTTGGATGATTCTTGGACCAAATCTCTCTTCGTTGGTCTCAAACTTCTCCACATGGTTTAATGTGTCATATTACATCAATCTATGCTTGACATTTGGCTTCGGTCAACTTTGAAGCTTGTCGAAACGAAGAAGGACCAAAATGGACGAACTTGGTCCACTTGGATGATTCTTGGACCAAATCTCTCTTCGTTGGTCTCAAACTTCTCCACATGGTTTAATGTGTCATATTACATCAATCTATGCTTGACATTAGGCTTCGGTCAACTTTGAAGCTTGTCGAAACGAAGAAGGACCAAAATGGACGAACTTGGTCCACTTGGATGATTCTTGGACCAAATCTCTCTTCGTTGGTCTCAAACTTCTCCACATGGTTTAATGTGTCATATTACATCAATCTATGCTTGACATTAGGCTTCGGTCAACTTTGAAGCTTGTCGAAACGAAGAAGGACCAAAATGGACGAACTTGGTCCATTGGATGATTCTTGGACCAAATCTCTCTTCGTTGGTCTCAAACTTCTCCACATGGTTTAATGTGTCATATTACATCAATCTATGCTTGACATTAGGCTTCGGTCAACTTTGAAGCTTGTCGAAACGAAGAAGGACCAAAATGGACGAACTTGGTCCACTTGGATGATTCTTGGACCAAATCTCTCTTCGTTGGTCTCAAACTTCTCCACATGGTTTAATGTGTCATATTACATCAATCTATGCTTGACATTAGGCTTCGGTCAACTTTGAAGCTTGTCGAAACGAAGAAGGACCAAAATGGACGAACTTGGTCCATGTGGATGATTCTTGGACCAAATCTCTCTTCGTTGGTCTCAAACTTCTCCACATGGTTTAATGTGTCATATTACATCAATCTATGCTTGACATTTGGCTTCGGTCAACTTTGAAGCTTGTCGAAACGAAGAAGGACCAAAATGGACGAACTTGGTCCACTTGGATGATTCTTGGACCAAATCTCTCTTCGTTGGTCTCAAACTTCTCCACATGGTTTAATGTGTCATATTACATCAATCTATGCTTGACATTAGGCTTCGGTCAACTTTGAAGCTTGTCGAAACGAAGAAGGACCAAAATGGACGAACTTGGTCCACTTGGATGATTCTTGGACCAAATCTCTCTTCGTTGGTCTCAAACTTCTCCACATGGTTTAATGTGTCATATTACATCAATCTATGCTTGACATTTGGCTTCGGTCAACTTTGAAGCTTGTCGAAACGAAGAAGGACCAAAATGGACGAACTTGGTCCATGTGGATGATTCTTGGACCAAATCTCTCTTCGTTGGTCTCAAACTTCTCCACATGGTTTAATGTGTCATATTACATCAATCTATGCTTGACATTAGGCTTCGGTCAACTTTGAAGCTTGTCGAAACGAAGAAGGACCAAAATGGACGAACTTGGTCCACTTGGATGATTCTTGGACCAAATCTCTCTTCGTTGGTCTCAAACTTCTCCACATGGTTTAATGTGTCATATTACATCAATCTATGCTTGACATTAGGCTTCGGTCAACTTTGAAGCTTGTCGAAACGAAGAAGGACCAAAATGGACGAACTTGGTCCATTGGATGATTCTTGGACCAAATCTCTCTTCGTTGGTCTCAAACTTCTCCACATGGTTTAATGTGTCATATTACATCAATCTATGCTTGACATTTGGCTTCGGTCAACTTTGAAGCTTGTCGAAACGAAGAAGGACCAAAATGGACGAACTTGGTCCATTGGATGATTCTTGGACCAAATCTCTCTTCGTTGGTCTCAAACTTCTCCACATGGTTTAATGTGTCATATTACATCAATCTATGCTTGACATTAGGCTTCGGTCAACTTTGAAGCTTGTCGAAACGAAGAAGGACCAAAATGGACGAACTTGGTCCATGTGGATGATTCTTGGACCAAATCTCTCTTCGTTGGTCTCAAACTTCTCCACATGGTTTAATGTGTCATATTACATCAATCTATGCTTGACATTAGGCTTCGGTCAACTTTGAAGCTTGTCGAAACGAAGAAGGACCAAAATGGACGAACTTGGTCCATTGGATGATTCTTGGACCAAATCTCTCTTCGTTGGTCTCAAACTTCTCCACATGGTTTAATGTGTCATATTACATCAATCTATGCTTGACATTAGGCTTCGATGAACTTTGAAGCTTGTCGAAACGAAGAAGGACCAAAATGGACGAACTTGGTCCACTTGGATGATTCTTGGACCAAATCTCTCTTCGTTGGTCTCAAACTTCTCCACATGGTTTAATGTGTCATATTACATCAATCTATGCTTGACATTAGGCTTCGGTGAACTTTGAAGCTTGTCGAAACGAAGAAGGACCAAAATGGACGAACTTGGTCCACTTGGATGATTCTTGGACCAAATCTCTCTTCGTTGGTCTCAAACTTCTCCACATGGTTTAATGTGTCATATTACATCAATCTATGCTTGACATTTGGCTTCGGTCAACTTTGAAGCTTGTCGAAACGAAGAAGGACCAAAATGGACGAACTTGGTCCACTTGGATGATTCTTGGACCAAATCTCTCTTCGTTGGTCTCAAACTTCTCCACATGGTTTAATGTGTCATATTACATCAATCTATGCTTGACATTAGGCTTCGGTGAACTTTGAAGCTTGTCGAAACGAAGAAGGACCAAAATGGACGAACTTGGTCCACTTGGATGATTCTTGGACCAAATCTCTCTTCGTTGGTCTCAAACTTCTCCACATGGTTTAATGTGTCATATTACATCAATCTATGCTTGACATTTGGCTTCGGTCAACTTTGAAGCTTGTCGAAACGAAGAAGGACCAAAATGGACGAACTTGGTCCACTTGGATGATTCTTGGACCAAATCTCTCTTCGTTGGTCTCAAACTTCTCCACATGGTTTAATGTGTCATATTACATCAATCTATGCTTGACATTAGGCTTCGGTCAACTTTGAAGCTTGTCGAAACGAAGAAGGACCAAAATGGACGAACTTGGTCCACTTGGATGATTCTTGGACCAAATCTCTCTTCGTTGGTCTCAAACTTCTCCACATGGTTTAATGTGTCATATTACATCAATCTATGCTTGACATTAGGCTTCGGTCAACTTTGAAGCTTGTCGAAACGAAGAAGGACCAAAATGGACGAACTTGGTCCATTGGATGATTCTTGGACCAAATCTCTCTTCGTTGGTCTCAAACTTCTCCACATGGTTTAATGTGTCATATTACATCAATCTATGCTTGACATTAGGCTTCGGTGAACTTTGAAGCTTGTCGAAACGAAGAAGGACCAAAATGGACGAACTTGGTCCACTTGGATGATTCTTGGACCAAATCTCTCTTCGTTGGTCTCAAACTTCTCCACATGGTTTAATGTGTCATATTACATCAATCTATGCTTGACATTAGGCTTCGGTCAACTTTGAAGCTTGTCGAAACGAAGAAGGACCAAAATGGACGAACTTGGTCCATTGGATGATTCTTGGACCAAATCTCTCTTCGTTGGTCTCAAACTTCTCCACATGGTTTAATGTGTCATATTACATCAATCTATGCTTGACATTAGGCTTCGGTCAACTTTGAAGCTTGTCGAAACGAAGAAGGACCAAAATGGACGAACTTGGTCCATGTGGATGATTCTTGGACCAAATCTCTCTTCGTTGGTCTCAAACTTCTCCACATGGTTTAATGTGTCATATTACATCAATCTATGCTTGACATTAGGCTTCGGTCAACTTTGAAGCTTGTCGAAACGAAGAAGGACCAAAATGGACGAACTTGGTCCATTGGATGATTCTTGGACCAAATCTCTCTTCGTTGGTCTCAAACTTCTCCACATGGTTTAATGTGTCATATTACATCAATCTATGCTTGACATTTGGCTTCGGTCAACTTTGAAGCTTGTCGAAACGAAGAAGGACCAAAATGGACGAACTTGGTCCACTTGGATGATTCTTGGACCAAATCTCTCTTCGTTGGTCTCAAACTTCTCCACATGGTTTAATGTGTCATATTACATCAATCTATGCTTGACATTAGGCTTCGGTCAACTTTGAAGCTTGTCGAAACGAAGAAGGACCAAAATGGACGAACTTGGTCCACTTGGATGATTCTTGGACCAAATCTCTCTTCGTTGGTCTCAAACTTCTCCACATGGTTTAATGTGTCATATTACATCAATCTATGCTTGACATTAGGCTTCGGTCAACTTTGAAGCTTGTCGAAACGAAGAAGGACCAAAATGGACGAACTTGGTCCACTTGGATGATTCTTGGACCAAATCTCTCTTCGTTGGTCTCAAACTTCTCCACATGGTTTAATGTGTCATATTACATCAATCTATGCTTGACATTAGGCTTCGGTGAACTTTGAAGCTTGTCGAAACGAAGAAGGACCAAAATGGACGAACTTGGTCCACTTGGATGATTCTTGGACCAAATCTCTCTTCGTTGGTCTCAAACTTCTCCACATGGTTTAATGTGTCATATTACATCAATCTATGCTTGACATTTGGCTTCGGTCAACTTTGAAGCTTGTCGAAACGAAGAAGGACCAAAATGGACGAACTTGGTCCACTTGGATGATTCTTGGACCAAATCTCTCTTCGTTGGTCTCAAACTTCTCCACATGGTTTAATGTGTCATATTACATCAATCTATGCTTGACATTAGGCTTCGGTCAACTTTGAAGCTTGTCGAAACGAAGAAGGACCAAAATGGACGAACTTGGTCCATTGGATGATTCTTGGACCAAATCTCTCTTCGTTGGTCTCAAACTTCTCCACATGGTTTAATGTGTCATATTACATCAATCTATGCTTGACATTTGGCTTCGGTCAACTTTGAAGCTTGTCGAAACGAAGAAGGACCAAAATGGACGAACTTGGTCCACTTGGATGATTCTTGGACCAAATCTCTCTTCGTTGGTCTCAAACTTCTCCACATGGTTTAATGTGTCATATTACATCAATCTATGCTTGACATTAGGCTTCGGTCAACTTTGAAGCTTGTCGAAACGAAGAAGGACCAAAATGGACGAACTTGGTCCACTTGGATGATTCTTGGACCAAATCTCTCTTCGTTGGTCTCAAACTTCTCCACATGGTTTAATGTGTCATATTACATCAATCTATGCTTGACATTAGGCTTCGGTCAACTTTGAAGCTTGTCGAAACGAAGAAGGACCAAAATGGACGAACTTGGTCCATTGGATGATTCTTGGACCAAATCTCTCTTCGTTGGTCTCAAACTTCTCCACATGGTTTAATGTGTCATATTACATCAATCTATGCTTGACATTTGGCTTCGGTCAACTTTGAAGCTTGTCGAAACGAAGAAGGACCAAAATGGACGAACTTGGTCCATTGGATGATTCTTGGACCAAATCTCTCTTCGTTGGTCTCAAACTTCTCCACATGGTTTAATGTGTCATATTACATCAATCTATGCTTGACATTAGGCTTCGGTCAACTTTGAAGCTTGTCGAAACGAAGAAGGACCAAAATGGACGAACTTGGTCCATTGGATGATTCTTGGACCAAATCTCTCTTCGTTGGTCTCAAACTTCTCCACATGGTTTAATGTGTCATATTACATCAATCTATGCTTGACATTGGCTTCGGTCAACTTTGAAGCTTGTCGAAACGAAGAAGGACCAAAATGGACGAACTTGGTCCATTGGATGATTCTTGGACCAAATCTCTCTTCGTTGGTCTCAAACTTCTCCACATGGTTTAATGTGTCATATTACATCAATCTATGCTTGACATTAGGCTTCGGTCAACTTTGAAGCTTGTCGAAACGAAGAAGGACCAAAATGGACGAACTTGGTCCACTTGGATGATTCTTGGACCAAATCTCTCTTCGTTGGTCTCAAACTTCTCCACATGGTTTAATGTGTCATATTACATCAATCTATGCTTGACATTTGGCTTCGGTCAACTTTGAAGCTTGTCGAAACGAAGAAGGACCAAAATGGACGAACTTGGTCCATTGGATGATTCTTGGACCAAATCTCTCTTCGTTGGTCTCAAACTTCTCCACATGGTTTAATGTGTCATATTACATCAATCTATGCTTGACATTAGGCTTCGGTCAACTTTGAAGCTTGTCGAAACGAAGAAGGACCAAAATGGACGAACTTGGTCCACTTGGATGATTCTTGGACCAAATCTCTCTTCGTTGGTCTCAAACTTCTCCACATGGTTTAATGTGTCATATTACATCAATCTATGCTTGACATTAGGCTTCGGTCAACTTTGAAGCTTGTCGAAACGAAGAAGGACCAAAATGGACGAACTTGGTCCATTGGATGATTCTTGGACCAAATCTCTCTTCGTTGGTCTCAAACTTCTCCACATGGTTTAATGTGTCATATTACATCAATCTATGCTTGACATTAGGCTTCGGTCAACTTTGAAGCTTGTCGAAACGAAGAAGGACCAAAATGGACGAACTTGGTCCATGTGGATGATTCTTGGACCAAATCTCTCTTCGTTGGTCTCAAACTTCTCCACATGGTTTAATGTGTCATATTACATCAATCTATGCTTGACATTTGGCTTCGGTCAACTTTGAAGCTTGTCGAAACGAAGAAGGACCAAAATGGACGAACTTGGTCCATGTGGATGATTCTTGGACCAAATCTCTCTTCGTTGGTCTCAAACTTCTCCACATGGTTTAATGTGTCATATTACATCAATCTATGCTTGACATTAGGCTTCGGTGAACTTTGAAGCTTGTCGAAACGAAGAAGGACCAAAATGGACGAACTTGGTCCACTTGGATGATTCTTGGACCAAATCTCTCTTCGTTGGTCTCAAACTTCTCCACATGGTTTAATGTGTCATATTACATCAATCTATGCTTGACATTAGGCTTCGGTCAACTTTGAAGCTTGTCGAAACGAAGAAGGACCAAAATGGACGAACTTGGTCCACTTGGATGATTCTTGGACCAAATCTCTCTTCGTTGGTCTCAAACTTCTCCACATGGTTTAATGTGTCATATTACATCAATCTATGCTTGACATTAGGCTTCGGTCAACTTTGAAGCTTGTCGAAACGAAGAAGGACCAAAATGGACGAACTTGGTCCACTTGGATGATTCTTGGACCAAATCTCTCTTCGTTGGTCTCAAACTTCTCCACATGGTTTAATGTGTCATATTACATCAATCTATGCTTGACATTAGGCTTCGGTCAACTTTGAAGCTTGTCGAAACGAAGAAGGACCAAAATGGACGAACTTGGTCCACTTGGATGATTCTTGGACCAAATCTCTCTTCGTTGGTCTCAAACTTCTCCACATGGTTTAATGTGTCATATTACATCAATCTATGCTTGACATTAGGCTTCGGTCAACTTTGAAGCTTGTCGAAACGAAGAAGGACCAAAATGGACGAACTTGGTCCACTTGGATGATTCTTGGACCAAATCTCTCTTCGTTGGTCTCAAACTTCTCCACATGGTTTAATGTGTCATATTACATCAATCTATGCTTGACATTTGGCTTCGGTCAACTTTGAAGCTTGTCGAAACGAAGAAGGACCAAAATGGACGAACTTGGTCCACTTGGATGATTCTTGGACCAAATCTCTCTTCGTTGGTCTCAAACTTCTCCACATGGTTTAATGTGTCATATTACATCAATCTATGCTTGACATTTGGCTTCGGTCAACTTTGAAGCTTGTCGAAACGAAGAAGGACCAAAATGGACGAACTTGGTCCATGTGGATGATTCTTGGACCAAATCTCTCTTCGTTGGTCTCAAACTTCTCCACATGGTTTAATGTGTCATATTACATCAATCTATGCTTGACATTTGGCTTCGGTCAACTTTGAAGCTTGTCGAAACGAAGAAGGACCAAAATGGACGAACTTGGTCCATTGGATGATTCTTGGACCAAATCTCTCTTCGTTGGTCTCAAACTTCTCCACATGGTTTAATGTGTCATATTACATCAATCTATGCTTGACATTAGGCTTCGGTCAACTTTGAAGCTTGTCGAAACGAAGAAGGACCAAAATGGACGAACTTGGTCCATGTGGATGATTCTTGGACCAAATCTCTCTTCGTTGGTCTCAAACTTCTCCACATGGTTTAATGTGTCATATTACATCAATCTATGCTTGACATTAGGCTTCGGTCAACTTTGAAGCTTGTCGAAACGAAGAAGGACCAAAATGGACGAACTTGGTCCACTTGGATGATTCTTGGACCAAATCTCTCTTCGTTGGTCTCAAACTTCTCCACATGGTTTAATGTGTCATATTACATCAATCTATGCTTGACATTTGGCTTCGGTCAACTTTGAAGCTTGTCGAAACGAAGAAGGACCAAAATGGACGAACTTGGTCCATTGGATGATTCTTGGACCAAATCTCTCTTCGTTGGTCTCAAACTTCTCCACATGGTTTAATGTGTCATATTACATCAATCTATGCTTGACATTGGCTTCGGTCAACTTTGAAGCTTGTCGAAACGAAGAAGGACCAAAATGGACGAACTTGGTCCATTGGATGATTCTTGGACCAAATCTCTCTTCGTTGGTCTCAAACTTCTCCACATGGTTTAATGTGTCATATTACATCAATCTATGCTTGACATTTGGCTTCGGTCAACTTTGAAGCTTGTCGAAACGAAGAAGGACCAAAATGGACGAACTTGGTCCACTTGGATGATTCTTGGACCAAATCTCTCTTCGTTGGTCTCAAACTTCTCCACATGGTTTAATGTGTCATATTACATCAATCTATGCTTGACATTTGGCTTCGGTCAACTTTGAAGCTTGTCGAAACGAAGAAGGACCAAAATGGACGAACTTGGTCCATGTGGATGATTCTTGGACCAAATCTCTCTTCGTTGGTCTCAAACTTCTCCACATGGTTTAATGTGTCATATTACATCAATCTATGCTTGACATTAGGCTTCGGTCAACTTTGAAGCTTGTCGAAACGAAGAAGGACCAAAATGGACGAACTTGGTCCACTTGGATGATTCTTGGACCAAATCTCTCTTCGTTGGTCTCAAACTTCTCCACATGGTTTAATGTGTCATATTACATCAATCTATGCTTGACATTTGGCTTCGGTCAACTTTGAAGCTTGTCGAAACGAAGAAGGACCAAAATGGACGAACTTGGTCCATGTGGATGATTCTTGGACCAAATCTCTCTTCGTTGGTCTCAAACTTCTCCACATGGTTTAATGTGTCATATTACATCAATCTATGCTTGACATTAGGCTTCGGTCAACTTTGAAGCTTGTCGAAACGAAGAAGGACCAAAATGGACGAACTTGGTCCATTGGATGATTCTTGGACCAAATCTCTCTTCGTTGGTCTCAAACTTCTCCACATGGTTTAATGTGTCATATTACATCAATCTATGCTTGACATTTGGCTTCGGTCAACTTTGAAGCTTGTCGAAACGAAGAAGGACCAAAATGGACGAACTTGGTCCATTGGATGATTCTTGGACCAAATCTCTCTTCGTTGGTCTCAAACTTCTCCACATGGTTTAATGTGTCATATTACATCAATCTATGCTTGACATTTGGCTTCGGTCAACTTTGAAGCTTGTCGAAACGAAGAAGGACCAAAATGGACGAACTTGGTCCATTGGATGATTCTTGGACCAAATCTCTCTTCGTTGGTCTCAAACTTCTCCACATGGTTTAATGTGTCATATTACATCAATCTATGCTTGACATTTGGCTTCGGTCAACTTTGAAGCTTGTCGAAACGAAGAAGGACCAAAATGGACGAACTTGGTCCACTTGGATGATTCTTGGACCAAATCTCTCTTCGTTGGTCTCAAACTTCTCCACATGGTTTAATGTGTCATATTACATCAATCTATGCTTGACATTAGGCTTCGGTCAACTTTGAAGCTTGTCGAAACGAAGAAGGACCAAAATGGACGAACTTGGTCCATTGGATGATTCTTGGACCAAATCTCTCTTCGTTGGTCTCAAACTTCTCCACATGGTTTAATGTGTCATATTACATCAATCTATGCTTGACATTTGGCTTCGGTCAACTTTGAAGCTTGTCGAAACGAAGAAGGACCAAAATGGACGAACTTGGTCCATTGGATGATTCTTGGACCAAATCTCTCTTCGTTGGTCTCAAACTTCTCCACATGGTTTAATGTGTCATATTACATCAATCTATGCTTGACATTAGGCTTCGGTCAACTTTGAAGCTTGTCGAAACGAAGAAGGACCAAAATGGACGAACTTGGTCCACTTGGATGATTCTTGGACCAAATCTCTCTTCGTTGGTCTCAAACTTCTCCACATGGTTTAATGTGTCATATTACATCAATCTATGCTTGACATTAGGCTTCGGTCAACTTTGAAGCTTGTCGAAACGAAGAAGGACCAAAATGGACGAACTTGGTCCATGTGGATGATTCTTGGACCAAATCTCTCTTCGTTGGTCTCAAACTTCTCCACATGGTTTAATGTGTCATATTACATCAATCTATGCTTGACATTTGGCTTCGGTCAACTTTGAAGCTTGTCGAAACGAAGAAGGACCAAAATGGACGAACTTGGTCCACTTGGATGATTCTTGGACCAAATCTCTCTTCGTTGGTCTCAAACTTCTCCACATGGTTTAATGTGTCATATTACATCAATCTATGCTTGACATTTGGCTTCGGTCAACTTTGAAGCTTGTCGAAACGAAGAAGGACCAAAATGGACGAACTTGGTCCATGTGGATGATTCTTGGACCAAATCTCTCTTCGTTGGTCTCAAACTTCTCCACATGGTTTAATGTGTCATATTACATCAATCTATGCTTGACATTAGGCTTCGGTCAACTTTGAAGCTTGTCGAAACGAAGAAGGACCAAAATGGACGAACTTGGTCCATGTGGATGATTCTTGGACCAAATCTCTCTTCGTTGGTCTCAAACTTCTCCACATGGTTTAATGTGTCATATTACATCAATCTATGCTTGACATTAGGCTTCGGTCAACTTTGAAGCTTGTCGAAACGAAGAAGGACCAAAATGGACGAACTTGGTCCACTTGGATGATTCTTGGACCAAATCTCTCTTCGTTGGTCTCAAACTTCTCCACATGGTTTAATGTGTCATATTACATCAATCTATGCTTGACATTTGGCTTCGGTCAACTTTGAAGCTTGTCGAAACGAAGAAGGACCAAAATGGACGAACTTGGTCCACTTGGATGATTCTTGGACCAAATCTCTCTTCGTTGGTCTCAAACTTCTCCACATGGTTTAATGTGTCATATTACATCAATCTATGCTTGACATTAGGCTTCGGTCAACTTTGAAGCTTGTCGAAACGAAGAAGGACCAAAATGGACGAACTTGGTCCACTTGGATGATTCTTGGACCAAATCTCTCTTCGTTGGTCTCAAACTTCTCCACATGGTTTAATGTGTCATATTACATCAATCTATGCTTGACATTAGGCTTCGGTCAACTTTGAAGCTTGTCGAAACGAAGAAGGACCAAAATGGACGAACTTGGTCCATGTGGATGATTCTTGGACCAAATCTCTCTTCGTTGGTCTCAAACTTCTCCACATGGTTTAATGTGTCATATTACATCAATCTATGCTTGACATTAGGCTTCGGTCAACTTTGAAGCTTGTCGAAACGAAGAAGGACCAAAATGGACGAACTTGGTCCATTGGATGATTCTTGGACCAAATCTCTCTTCGTTGGTCTCAAACTTCTCCACATGGTTTAATGTGTCATATTACATCAATCTATGCTTGACATTTGGCTTCGGTCAACTTTGAAGCTTGTCGAAACGAAGAAGGACCAAAATGGACGAACTTGGTCCATGTGGATGATTCTTGGACCAAATCTCTCTTCGTTGGTCTCAAACTTCTCCACATGGTTTAATGTGTCATATTACATCAATCTATGCTTGACATTAGGCTTCGGTCAACTTTGAAGCTTGTCGAAACGAAGAAGGACCAAAATGGACGAACTTGGTCCATTGGATGATTCTTGGACCAAATCTCTCTTCGTTGGTCTCAAACTTCTCCACATGGTTTAATGTGTCATATTACATCAATCTATGCTTGACATTAGGCTTCGGTCAACTTTGAAGCTTGTCGAAACGAAGAAGGACCAAAATGGACGAACTTGGTCCACTTGGATGATTCTTGGACCAAATCTCTCTTCGTTGGTCTCAAACTTCTCCACATGGTTTAATGTGTCATATTACATCAATCTATGCTTGACATTTGGCTTCGGTCAACTTTGAAGCTTGTCGAAACGAAGAAGGACCAAAATGGACGAACTTGGTCCATGTGGATGATTCTTGGACCAAATCTCTCTTCGTTGGTCTCAAACTTCTCCACATGGTTTAATGTGTCATATTACATCAATCTATGCTTGACATTTGGCTTCGGTCAACTTTGAAGCTTGTCGAAACGAAGAAGGACCAAAATGGACGAACTTGGTCCACTTGGATGATTCTTGGACCAAATCTCTCTTCGTTGGTCTCAAACTTCTCCACATGGTTTAATGTGTCATATTACATCAATCTATGCTTGACATTAGGCTTCGGTCAACTTTGAAGCTTGTCGAAACGAAGAAGGACCAAAATGGACGAACTTGGTCCACTTGGATGATTCTTGGACCAAATCTCTCTTCGTTGGTCTCAAACTTCTCCACATGGTTTAATGTGTCATATTACATCAATCTATGCTTGACATTTGGCTTCGGTCAACTTTGAAGCTTGTCGAAACGAAGAAGGACCAAAATGGACGAACTTGGTCCACTTGGATGATTCTTGGACCAAATCTCTCTTCGTTGGTCTCAAACTTCTCCACATGGTTTAATGTGTCATATTACATCAATCTATGCTTGACATTTGGCTTCGGTCAACTTTGAAGCTTGTCGAAACGAAGAAGGACCAAAATGGACGAACTTGGTCCATGTGGATGATTCTTGGACCAAATCTCTCTTCGTTGGTCTCAAACTTCTCCACATGGTTTAATGTGTCATATTACATCAATCTATGCTTGACATTAGGCTTCGGTGAACTTTGAAGCTTGTCGAAACGAAGAAGGACCAAAATGGACGAACTTGGTCCATTGGATGATTCTTGGACCAAATCTCTCTTCGTTGGTCTCAAACTTCTCCACATGGTTTAATGTGTCATATTACATCAATCTATGCTTGACATTTAGGCTTCGGTCAACTTTGAAGCTTGTCGAAACGAAGAAGGACCAAAATGGACGAACTTGGTCCATGTGGATGATTCTTGGACCAAATCTCTCTTCGTTGGTCTCAAACTTCTCCACATGGTTTAATGTGTCATATTACATCAATCTATGCTTGACATTAGGCTTCGGTGAACTTTGAAGCTTGTCGAAACGAAGAAGGACCAAAATGGACGAACTTGGTCCATTGGATGATTCTTGGACCAAATCTCTCTTCGTTGGTCTCAAACTTCTCCACATGGTTTAATGTGTCATATTACATCAATCTATGCTTGACATTTGGCTTCGGTCAACTTTGAAGCTTGTCGAAACGAAGAAGGACCAAAATGGACGAACTTGGTCCACTTGGATGATTCTTGGACCAAATCTCTCTTCGTTGGTCTCAAACTTCTCCACATGGTTTAATGTGTCATATTACATCAATCTATGCTTGACATTTGGCTTCGGTCAACTTTGAAGCTTGTCGAAACGAAGAAGGACCAAAATGGACGAACTTGGTCCATGTGGATGATTCTTGGACCAAATCTCTCTTCGTTGGTCTCAAACTTCTCCACATGGTTTAATGTGTCATATTACATCAATCTATGCTTGACATTGGCTTCGGTCAACTTTGAAGCTTGTCGAAACGAAGAAGGACCAAAATGGACGAACTTGGTCCATTGGATGATTCTTGGACCAAATCTCTCTTCGTTGGTCTCAAACTTCTCCACATGGTTTAATGTGTCATATTACATCAATCTATGCTTGACATTTGGCTTCGGTCAACTTTGAAGCTTGTCGAAACGAAGAAGGACCAAAATGGACGAACTTGGTCCATTGGATGATTCTTGGACCAAATCTCTCTTCGTTGGTCTCAAACTTCTCCACATGGTTTAATGTGTCATATTACATCAATCTATGCTTGACATTAGGCTTCGGTGAACTTTGAAGCTTGTCGAAACGAAGAAGGACCAAAATGGACGAACTTGGTCCTTGGATGATTCTTGGACCAAATCTCTCTTCGTTGGTCTCAAACTTCTCCACATGGTTTAATGTGTCATATTACATCAATCTATGCTTGACATTAGGCTTCGGTCAACTTTGAAGCTTGTCGAAACGAAGAAGGACCAAAATGGACGAACTTGGTCCATTGGATGATTCTTGGACCAAATCTCTCTTCGTTGGTCTCAAACTTCTCCACATGGTTTAATGTGTCATATTACATCAATCTATGCTTGACATTAGGCTTCGGTGAACTTTGAAGCTTGTCGAAACGAAGAAGGACCAAAATGGACGAACTTGGTCCACTTGGATGATTCTTGGACCAAATCTCTCTTCGTTGGTCTCAAACTTCTCCACATGGTTTAATGTGTCATATTACATCAATCTATGCTTGACATTTGGCTTCGGTCAACTTTGAAGCTTGTCGAAACGAAGAAGGACCAAAATGGACGAACTTGGTCCATTGGATGATTCTTGGACCAAATCTCTCTTCGTTGGTCTCAAACTTCTCCACATGGTTTAATGTGTCATATTACATCAATCTATGCTTGACATTAGGCTTCGGTCAACTTTGAAGCTTGTCGAAACGAAGAAGGACCAAAATGGACGAACTTGGTCCATTGGATGATTCTTGGACCAAATCTCTCTTCGTTGGTCTCAAACTTCTCCACATGGTTTAATGTGTCATATTACATCAATCTATGCTTGACATTAGGCTTCGGTCAACTTTGAAGCTTGTCGAAACGAAGAAGGACCAAAATGGACGAACTTGGTCCATGTGGATGATTCTTGGACCAAATCTCTCTTCGTTGGTCTCAAACTTCTCCACATGGTTTAATGTGTCATATTACATCAATCTATGCTTGACATTAGGCTTCGGTCAACTTTGAAGCTTGTCGAAACGAAGAAGGACCAAAATGGACGAACTTGGTCCACTTGGATGATTCTTGGACCAAATCTCTCTTCGTTGGTCTCAAACTTCTCCACATGGTTTAATGTGTCATATTACATCAATCTATGCTTGACATTTGGCTTCGGTCAACTTTGAAGCTTGTCGAAACGAAGAAGGACCAAAATGGACGAACTTGGTCCACTTGGATGATTCTTGGACCAAATCTCTCTTCGTTGGTCTCAAACTTCTCCACATGGTTTAATGTGTCATATTACATCAATCTATGCTTGACATTAGGCTTCGGTCAACTTTGAAGCTTGTCGAAACGAAGAAGGACCAAAATGGACGAACTTGGTCCACTTGGATGATTCTTGGACCAAATCTCTCTTCGTTGGTCTCAAACTTCTCCACATGGTTTAATGTGTCATATTACATCAATCTATGCTTGACATTAGGCTTCGGTCAACTTTGAAGCTTGTCGAAACGAAGAAGGACCAAAATGGACGAACTTGGTCCACTTGGATGATTCTTGGACCAAATCTCTCTTCGTTGGTCTCAAACTTCTCCACATGGTTTAATGTGTCATATTACATCAATCTATGCTTGACATTAGGCTTCGGTCAACTTTGAAGCTTGTCGAAACGAAGAAGGACCAAAATGGACGAACTTGGTCCATGTGGATGATTCTTGGACCAAATCTCTCTTCGTTGGTCTCAAACTTCTCCACATGGTTTAATGTGTCATATTACATCAATCTATGCTTGACATTAGGCTTCGGTCAACTTTGAAGCTTGTCGAAACGAAGAAGGACCAAAATGGACGAACTTGGTCCACTTGGATGATTCTTGGACCAAATCTCTCTTCGTTGGTCTCAAACTTCTCCACATGGTTTAATGTGTCATATTACATCAATCTATGCTTGACATTAGGCTTCGGTCAACTTTGAAGCTTGTCGAAACGAAGAAGGACCAAAATGGACGAACTTGGTCCATTGGATGATTCTTGGACCAAATCTCTCTTCGTTGGTCTCAAACTTCTCCACATGGTTTAATGTGTCATATTACATCAATCTATGCTTGACATTTGGCTTCGGTCAACTTTGAAGCTTGTCGAAACGAAGAAGGACCAAAATGGACGAACTTGGTCCATTGGATGATTCTTGGACCAAATCTCTCTTCGTTGGTCTCAAACTTCTCCACATGGTTTAATGTGTCATATTACATCAATCTATGCTTGACATTTGGCTTCGGTCAACTTTGAAGCTTGTCGAAACGAAGAAGGACCAAAATGGACGAACTTGGTCCATGTGGATGATTCTTGGACCAAATCTCTCTTCGTTGGTCTCAAACTTCTCCACATGGTTTAATGTGTCATATTACATCAATCTATGCTTGACATTAGGCTTCGGTCAACTTTGAAGCTTGTCGAAACGAAGAAGGACCAAAATGGACGAACTTGGTCCATTGGATGATTCTTGGACCAAATCTCTCTTCGTTGGTCTCAAACTTCTCCACATGGTTTAATGTGTCATATTACATCAATCTATGCTTGACATTAGGCTTCGGTCAACTTTGAAGCTTGTCGAAACGAAGAAGGACCAAAATGGACGAACTTGGTCCACTTGGATGATTCTTGGACCAAATCTCTCTTCGTTGGTCTCAAACTTCTCCACATGGTTTAATGTGTCATATTACATCAATCTATGCTTGACATTAGGCTTCGGTCAACTTTGAAGCTTGTCGAAACGAAGAAGGACCAAAATGGACGAACTTGGTCCACTTGGATGATTCTTGGACCAAATCTCTCTTCGTTGGTCTCAAACTTCTCCACATGGTTTAATGTGTCATATTACATCAATCTATGCTTGACATTTGGCTTCGGTCAACTTTGAAGCTTGTCGAAACGAAGAAGGACCAAAATGGACGAACTTGGTCCATTGGATGATTCTTGGACCAAATCTCTCTTCGTTGGTCTCAAACTTCTCCACATGGTTTAATGTGTCATATTACATCAATCTATGCTTGACATTAGGCTTCGGTCAACTTTGAAGCTTGTCGAAACGAAGAAGGACCAAAATGGACGAACTTGGTCCATTGGATGATTCTTGGACCAAATCTCTCTTCGTTGGTCTCAAACTTCTCCACATGGTTTAATGTGTCATATTACATCAATCTATGCTTGACATTAGGCTTCGGTCAACTTTGAAGCTTGTCGAAACGAAGAAGGACCAAAATGGACGAACTTGGTCCATTGGATGATTCTTGGACCAAATCTCTCTTCGTTGGTCTCAAACTTCTCCACATGGTTTAATGTGTCATATTACATCAATCTATGCTTGACATTTGGCTTCGGTCAACTTTGAAGCTTGTCGAAACGAAGAAGGACCAAAATGGACGAACTTGGTCCACTTGGATGATTCTTGGACCAAATCTCTCTTCGTTGGTCTCAAACTTCTCCACATGGTTTAATGTGTCATATTACATCAATCTATGCTTGACATTTGGCTTCGGTCAACTTTGAAGCTTGTCGAAACGAAGAAGGACCAAAATGGACGAACTTGGTCCATGTGGATGATTCTTGGACCAAATCTCTCTTCGTTGGTCTCAAACTTCTCCACATGGTTTAATGTGTCATATTACATCAATCTATGCTTGACATTAGGCTTCGGTGAACTTTGAAGCTTGTCGAAACGAAGAAGGACCAAAATGGACGAACTTGGTCCACTTGGATGATTCTTGGACCAAATCTCTCTTCGTTGGTCTCAAACTTCTCCACATGGTTTAATGTGTCATATTACATCAATCTATGCTTGACATTTGGCTTCGGTCAACTTTGAAGCTTGTCGAAACGAAGAAGGACCAAAATGGACGAACTTGGTCCACTTGGATGATTCTTGGACCAAATCTCTCTTCGTTGGTCTCAAACTTCTCCACATGGTTTAATGTGTCATATTACATCAATCTATGCTTGACATTTGGCTTCGGTCAACTTTGAAGCTTGTCGAAACGAAGAAGGACCAAAATGGACGAACTTGGTCCATGTGGATGATTCTTGGACCAAATCTCTCTTCGTTGGTCTCAAACTTCTCCACATGGTTTAATGTGTCATATTACATCAATCTATGCTTGACATTTGGCTTCGGTCAACTTTGAAGCTTGTCGAAACGAAGAAGGACCAAAATGGACGAACTTGGTCCATGTGGATGATTCTTGGACCAAATCTCTCTTCGTTGGTCTCAAACTTCTCCACATGGTTTAATGTGTCATATTACATCAATCTATGCTTGACATTAGGCTTCGGTCAACTTTGAAGCTTGTCGAAACGAAGAAGGACCAAAATGGACGAACTTGGTCCATTGGATGATTCTTGGACCAAATCTCTCTTCGTTGGTCTCAAACTTCTCCACATGGTTTAATGTGTCATATTACATCAATCTATGCTTGACATTTGGCTTCGGTCAACTTTGAAGCTTGTCGAAACGAAGAAGGACCAAAATGGACGAACTTGGTCCATTGGATGATTCTTGGACCAAATCTCTCTTCGTTGGTCTCAAACTTCTCCACATGGTTTAATGTGTCATATTACATCAATCTATGCTTGACATTTGGCTTCGGTCAACTTTGAAGCTTGTCGAAACGAAGAAGGACCAAAATGGACGAACTTGGTCCATGTGGATGATTCTTGGACCAAATCTCTCTTCGTTGGTCTCAAACTTCTCCACATGGTTTAATGTGTCATATTACATCAATCTATGCTTGACATTTGGCTTCGGTCAACTTTGAAGCTTGTCGAAACGAAGAAGGACCAAAATGGACGAACTTGGTCCATGTGGATGATTCTTGGACCAAATCTCTCTTCGTTGGTCTCAAACTTCTCCACATGGTTTAATGTGTCATATTACATCAATCTATGCTTGACATTAGGCTTCGGTCAACTTTGAAGCTTGTCGAAACGAAGAAGGACCAAAATGGACGAACTTGGTCCATTGGATGATTCTTGGACCAAATCTCTCTTCGTTGGTCTCAAACTTCTCCACATGGTTTAATGTGTCATATTACATCAATCTATGCTTGACATTAGGCTTCGGTCAACTTTGAAGCTTGTCGAAACGAAGAAGGACCAAAATGGACGAACTTGGTCCATGTGGATGATTCTTGGACCAAATCTCTCTTCGTTGGTCTCAAACTTCTCCACATGGTTTAATGTGTCATATTACATCAATCTATGCTTGACATTAGGCTTCGGTGAACTTTGAAGCTTGTCGAAACGAAGAAGGACCAAAATGGACGAACTTGGTCCATTGGATGATTCTTGGACCAAATCTCTCTTCGTTGGTCTCAAACTTCTCCACATGGTTTAATGTGTCATATTACATCAATCTATGCTTGACATTTGGCTTCGGTCAACTTTGAAGCTTGTCGAAACGAAGAAGGACCAAAATGGACGAACTTGGTCCATTGGATGATTCTTGGACCAAATCTCTCTTCGTTGGTCTCAAACTTCTCCACATGGTTTAATGTGTCATATTACATCAATCTATGCTTGACATTTGGCTTCGGTCAACTTTGAAGCTTGTCGAAACGAAGAAGGACCAAAATGGACGAACTTGGTCCATGTGGATGATTCTTGGACCAAATCTCTCTTCGTTGGTCTCAAACTTCTCCACATGGTTTAATGTGTCATATTACATCAATCTATGCTTGACATTTGGCTTCGGTCAACTTTGAAGCTTGTCGAAACGAAGAAGGACCAAAATGGACGAACTTGGTCCACTTGGATGATTCTTGGACCAAATCTCTCTTCGTTGGTCTCAAACTTCTCCACATGGTTTAATGTGTCATATTACATCAATCTATGCTTGACATTTGGCTTCGGTCAACTTTGAAGCTTGTCGAAACGAAGAAGGACCAAAATGGACGAACTTGGTCCACTTGGATGATTCTTGGACCAAATCTCTCTTCGTTGGTCTCAAACTTCTCCACATGGTTTAATGTGTCATATTACATCAATCTATGCTTGACATTTGGCTTCGGTCAACTTTGAAGCTTGTCGAAACGAAGAAGGACCAAAATGGACGAACTTGGTCCATTGGATGATTCTTGGACCAAATCTCTCTTCGTTGGTCTCAAACTTCTCCACATGGTTTAATGTGTCATATTACATCAATCTATGCTTGACATTGGCTTCGGTCAACTTTGAAGCTTGTCGAAACGAAGAAGGACCAAAATGGACGAACTTGGTCCACTTGGATGATTCTTGGACCAAATCTCTCTTCGTTGGTCTCAAACTTCTCCACATGGTTTAATGTGTCATATTACATCAATCTATGCTTGACATTAGGCTTCGGTCAACTTTGAAGCTTGTCGAAACGAAGAAGGACCAAAATGGACGAACTTGGTCCACTTGGATGATTCTTGGACCAAATCTCTCTTCGTTGGTCTCAAACTTCTCCACATGGTTTAATGTGTCATATTACATCAATCTATGCTTGACATTAGGCTTCGGTCAACTTTGAAGCTTGTCGAAACGAAGAAGGACCAAAATGGACGAACTTGGTCCATGTGGATGATTCTTGGACCAAATCTCTCTTCGTTGGTCTCAAACTTCTCCACATGGTTTAATGTGTCATATTACATCAATCTATGCTTGACATTTGGCTTCGGTCAACTTTGAAGCTTGTCGAAACGAAGAAGGACCAAAATGGACGAACTTGGTCCATGTGGATGATTCTTGGACCAAATCTCTCTTCGTTGGTCTCAAACTTCTCCACATGGTTTAATGTGTCATATTACATCAATCTATGCTTGACATTTGGCTTCGGTCAACTTTGAAGCTTGTCGAAACGAAGAAGGACCAAAATGGACGAACTTGGTCCATGTGGATGATTCTTGGACCAAATCTCTCTTCGTTGGTCTCAAACTTCTCCACATGGTTTAATGTGTCATATTACATCAATCTATGCTTGACATTTGGCTTCGGTCAACTTTGAAGCTTGTCGAAACGAAGAAGGACCAAAATGGACGAACTTGGTCCATGTGGATGATTCTTGGACCAAATCTCTCTTCGTTGGTCTCAAACTTCTCCACATGGTTTAATGTGTCATATTACATCAATCTATGCTTGACATTTGGCTTCGGTCAACTTTGAAGCTTGTCGAAACGAAGAAGGACCAAAATGGACGAACTTGGTCCATGTGGATGATTCTTGGACCAAATCTCTCTTCGTTGGTCTCAAACTTCTCCACATGGTTTAATGTGTCATATTACATCAATCTATGCTTGACATTAGGCTTCGGTCAACTTTGAAGCTTGTCGAAACGAAGAAGGACCAAAATGGACGAACTTGGTCCATTGGATGATTCTTGGACCAAATCTCTCTTCGTTGGTCTCAAACTTCTCCACATGGTTTAATGTGTCATATTACATCAATCTATGCTTGACATTTGGCTTCGGTCAACTTTGAAGCTTGTCGAAACGAAGAAGGACCAAAATGGACGAACTTGGTCCATGTGGATGATTCTTGGACCAAATCTCTCTTCGTTGGTCTCAAACTTCTCCACATGGTTTAATGTGTCATATTACATCAATCTATGCTTGACATTAGGCTTCGGTCAACTTTGAAGCTTGTCGAAACGAAGAAGGACCAAAATGGACGAACTTGGTCCATTGGATGATTCTTGGACCAAATCTCTCTTCGTTGGTCTCAAACTTCTCCACATGGTTTAATGTGTCATATTACATCAATCTATGCTTGACATTAGGCTTCGGTCAACTTTGAAGCTTGTCGAAACGAAGAAGGACCAAAATGGACGAACTTGGTCCATGTGGATGATTCTTGGACCAAATCTCTCTTCGTTGGTCTCAAACTTCTCCACATGGTTTAATGTGTCATATTACATCAATCTATGCTTGACATTTGGCTTCGGTCAACTTTGAAGCTTGTCGAAACGAAGAAGGACCAAAATGGACGAACTTGGTCCATGTGGATGATTCTTGGACCAAATCTCTCTTCGTTGGTCTCAAACTTCTCCACATGGTTTAATGTGTCATATTACATCAATCTATGCTTGACATTTGGCTTCGGTCAACTTTGAAGCTTGTCGAAACGAAGAAGGACCAAAATGGACGAACTTGGTCCATTGGATGATTCTTGGACCAAATCTCTCTTCGTTGGTCTCAAACTTCTCCACATGGTTTAATGTGTCATATTACATCAATCTATGCTTGACATTTGGCTTCGGTCAACTTTGAAGCTTGTCGAAACGAAGAAGGACCAAAATGGACGAACTTGGTCCATGTGGATGATTCTTGGACCAAATCTCTCTTCGTTGGTCTCAAACTTCTCCACATGGTTTAATGTGTCATATTACATCAATCTATGCTTGACATTGGCTTCGGTCAACTTTGAAGCTTGTCGAAACGAAGAAGGACCAAAATGGACGAACTTGGTCCATGTGGATGATTCTTGGACCAAATCTCTCTTCGTTGGTCTCAAACTTCTCCACATGGTTTAATGTGTCATATTACATCAATCTATGCTTGACATTTGGCTTCGGTCAACTTTGAAGCTTGTCGAAACGAAGAAGGACCAAAATGGACGAACTTGGTCCATGTGGATGATTCTTGGACCAAATCTCTCTTCGTTGGTCTCAAACTTCTCCACATGGTTTAATGTGTCATATTACATCAATCTATGCTTGACATTTGGCTTCGGTCAACTTTGAAGCTTGTCGAAACGAAGAAGGACCAAAATGGACGAACTTGGTCCATGTGGATGATTCTTGGACCAAATCTCTCTTCGTTGGTCTCAAACTTCTCCACATGGTTTAATGTGTCATATTACATCAATCTATGCTTGACATTAGGCTTCGGTCAACTTTGAAGCTTGTCGAAACGAAGAAGGACCAAAATGGACGAACTTGGTCCATGTGGATGATTCTTGGACCAAATCTCTCTTCGTTGGTCTCAAACTTCTCCACATGGTTTAATGTGTCATATTACATCAATCTATGCTTGACATTAGGCTTCGGTCAACTTTGAAGCTTGTCGAAACGAAGAAGGACCAAAATGGACGAACTTGGTCCACTTGGATGATTCTTGGACCAAATCTCTCTTCGTTGGTCTCAAACTTCTCCACATGGTTTAATGTGTCATATTACATCAATCTATGCTTGACATTTGGCTTCGGTCAACTTTGAAGCTTGTCGAAACGAAGAAGGACCAAAATGGACGAACTTGGTCCATTGGATGATTCTTGGACCAAATCTCTCTTCGTTGGTCTCAAACTTCTCCACATGGTTTAATGTGTCATATTACATCAATCTATGCTTGACATTTGGCTTCGGTCAACTTTGAAGCTTGTCGAAACGAAGAAGGACCAAAATGGACGAACTTGGTCCATGTGGATGATTCTTGGACCAAATCTCTCTTCGTTGGTCTCAAACTTCTCCACATGGTTTAATGTGTCATATTACATCAATCTATGCTTGACATTTGGCTTCGGTCAACTTTGAAGCTTGTCGAAACGAAGAAGGACCAAAATGGACGAACTTGGTCCATGTGGATGATTCTTGGACCAAATCTCTCTTCGTTGGTCTCAAACTTCTCCACATGGTTTAATGTGTCATATTACATCAATCTATGCTTGACATTGGCTTCGGTCAACTTTGAAGCTTGTCGAAACGAAGAAGGACCAAAATGGACGAACTTGGTCCTTGGATGATTCTTGGACCAAATCTCTCTTCGTTGGTCTCAAACTTCTCCACATGGTTTAATGTGTCATATTACATCAATCTATGCTTGACATTTGGCTTCGGTCAACTTTGAAGCTTGTCGAAACGAAGAAGGACCAAAATGGACGAACTTGGTCCATGTGGATGATTCTTGGACCAAATCTCTCTTCGTTGGTCTCAAACTTCTCCACATGGTTTAATGTGTCATATTACATCAATCTATGCTTGACATTTGGCTTCGGTCAACTTTGAAGCTTGTCGAAACGAAGAAGGACCAAAATGGACGAACTTGGTCCACTGTGGATGATTCTTGGACCAAATCTCTCTTCGTTGGTCTCAAACTTCTCCACATGGTTTAATGTGTCATATTACATCAATCTATGCTTGACATTAGGCTTCGGTCAACTTTGAAGCTTGTCGAAACGAAGAAGGACCAAAATGGACGAACTTGGTCCACTTGGATGATTCTTGGACCAAATCTCTCTTCGTTGGTCTCAAACTTCTCCACATGGTTTAATGTGTCATATTACATCAATCTATGCTTGACATTAGGCTTCGGTCAACTTTGAAGCTTGTCGAAACGAAGAAGGACCAAAATGGACGAACTTGGTCCATGTGGATGATTCTTGGACCAAATCTCTCTTCGTTGGTCTCAAACTTCTCCACATGGTTTAATGTGTCATATTACATCAATCTATGCTTGACATTTGGCTTCGGTCAACTTTGAAGCTTGTCGAAACGAAGAAGGACCAAAATGGACGAACTTGGTCCATTGGATGATTCTTGGACCAAATCTCTCTTCGTTGGTCTCAAACTTCTCCACATGGTTTAATGTGTCATATTACATCAATCTATGCTTGACATTTGGCTTCGGTCAACTTTGAAGCTTGTCGAAACGAAGAAGGACCAAAATGGACGAACTTGGTCCACTTGGATGATTCTTGGACCAAATCTCTCTTCGTTGGTCTCAAACTTCTCCACATGGTTTAATGTGTCATATTACATCAATCTATGCTTGACATTTGGCTTCGGTCAACTTTGAAGCTTGTCGAAACGAAGAAGGACCAAAATGGACGAACTTGGTCCATGTGGATGATTCTTGGACCAAATCTCTCTTCGTTGGTCTCAAACTTCTCCACATGGTTTAATGTGTCATATTACATCAATCTATGCTTGACATTTGGCTTCGGTCAACTTTGAAGCTTGTCGAAACGAAGAAGGACCAAAATGGACGAACTTGGTCCATGTGGATGATTCTTGGACCAAATCTCTCTTCGTTGGTCTCAAACTTCTCCACATGGTTTAATGTGTCATATTACATCAATCTATGCTTGACATTAGGCTTCGGTCAACTTTGAAGCTTGTCGAAACGAAGAAGGACCAAAATGGACGAACTTGGTCCATTGGATGATTCTTGGACCAAATCTCTCTTCGTTGGTCTCAAACTTCTCCACATGGTTTAATGTGTCATATTACATCAATCTATGCTTGACATTAGGCTTCGGTCAACTTTGAAGCTTGTCGAAACGAAGAAGGACCAAAATGGACGAACTTGGTCCATGTGGATGATTCTTGGACCAAATCTCTCTTCGTTGGTCTCAAACTTCTCCACATGGTTTAATGTGTCATATTACATCAATCTATGCTTGACATTAGGCTTCGGTCAACTTTGAAGCTTGTCGAAACGAAGAAGGACCAAAATGGACGAACTTGGTCCACTTGGATGATTCTTGGACCAAATCTCTCTTCGTTGGTCTCAAACTTCTCCACATGGTTTAATGTGTCATATTACATCAATCTATGCTTGACATTTGGCTTCGGTCAACTTTGAAGCTTGTCGAAACGAAGAAGGACCAAAATGGACGAACTTGGTCCATTGGATGATTCTTGGACCAAATCTCTCTTCGTTGGTCTCAAACTTCTCCACATGGTTTAATGTGTCATATTACATCAATCTATGCTTGACATTTGGCTTCGGTCAACTTTGAAGCTTGTCGAAACGAAGAAGGACCAAAATGGACGAACTTGGTCCATGTGGATGATTCTTGGACCAAATCTCTCTTCGTTGGTCTCAAACTTCTCCACATGGTTTAATGTGTCATATTACATCAATCTATGCTTGACATTTGGCTTCGGTCAACTTTGAAGCTTGTCGAAACGAAGAAGGACCAAAATGGACGAACTTGGTCCATGTGGATGATTCTTGGACCAAATCTCTCTTCGTTGGTCTCAAACTTCTCCACATGGTTTAATGTGTCATATTACATCAATCTATGCTTGACATTTGGCTTCGGTCAACTTTGAAGCTTGTCGAAACGAAGAAGGACCAAAATGGACGAACTTGGTCCATTGGATGATTCTTGGACCAAATCTCTCTTCGTTGGTCTCAAACTTCTCCACATGGTTTAATGTGTCATATTACATCAATCTATGCTTGACATTTGGCTTCGGTCAACTTTGAAGCTTGTCGAAACGAAGAAGGACCAAAATGGACGAACTTGGTCCATGTGGATGATTCTTGGACCAAATCTCTCTTCGTTGGTCTCAAACTTCTCCACATGGTTTAATGTGTCATATTACATCAATCTATGCTTGACATTTGGCTTCGGTCAACTTTGAAGCTTGTCGAAACGAAGAAGGACCAAAATGGACGAACTTGGTCCATGTGGATGATTCTTGGACCAAATCTCTCTTCGTTGGTCTCAAACTTCTCCACATGGTTTAATGTGTCATATTACATCAATCTATGCTTGACATTAGGCTTCGGTCAACTTTGAAGCTTGTCGAAACGAAGAAGGACCAAAATGGACGAACTTGGTCCACTTGGATGATTCTTGGACCAAATCTCTCTTCGTTGGTCTCAAACTTCTCCACATGGTTTAATGTGTCATATTACATCAATCTATGCTTGACATTTGGCTTCGGTCAACTTTGAAGCTTGTCGAAACGAAGAAGGACCAAAATGGACGAACTTGGTCCATGTGGATGATTCTTGGACCAAATCTCTCTTCGTTGGTCTCAAACTTCTCCACATGGTTTAATGTGTCATATTACATCAATCTATGCTTGACATTTGGCTTCGGTCAACTTTGAAGCTTGTCGAAACGAAGAAGGACCAAAATGGACGAACTTGGTCCATGTGGATGATTCTTGGACCAAATCTCTCTTCGTTGGTCTCAAACTTCTCCACATGGTTTAATGTGTCATATTACATCAATCTATGCTTGACATTTGGCTTCGGTCAACTTTGAAGCTTGTCGAAACGAAGAAGGACCAAAATGGACGAACTTGGTCCATGTGGATGATTCTTGGACCAAATCTCTCTTCGTTGGTCTCAAACTTCTCCACATGGTTTAATGTGTCATATTACATCAATCTATGCTTGACATTTGGCTTCGGTCAACTTTGAAGCTTGTCGAAACGAAGAAGGACCAAAATGGACGAACTTGGTCCATGTGGATGATTCTTGGACCAAATCTCTCTTCGTTGGTCTCAAACTTCTCCACATGGTTTAATGTGTCATATTACATCAATCTATGCTTGACATTTGGCTTCGGTCAACTTTGAAGCTTGTCGAAACGAAGAAGGACCAAAATGGACGAACTTGGTCCATGTGGATGATTCTTGGACCAAATCTCTCTTCGTTGGTCTCAAACTTCTCCACATGGTTTAATGTGTCATATTACATCAATCTATGCTTGACATTTGGCTTCGGTCAACTTTGAAGCTTGTCGAAACGAAGAAGGACCAAAATGGACGAACTTGGTCCATGTGGATGATTCTTGGACCAAATCTCTCTTCGTTGGTCTCAAACTTCTCCACATGGTTTAATGTGTCATATTACATCAATCTATGCTTGACATTTGGCTTCGGTCAACTTTGAAGCTTGTCGAAACGAAGAAGGACCAAAATGGACGAACTTGGTCCATGTGGATGATTCTTGGACCAAATCTCTCTTCGTTGGTCTCAAACTTCTCCACATGGTTTAATGTGTCATATTACATCAATCTATGCTTGACATTTGGCTTCGGTCAACTTTGAAGCTTGTCGAAACGAAGAAGGACCAAAATGGACGAACTTGGTCCATGTGGATGATTCTTGGACCAAATCTCTCTTCGTTGGTCTCAAACTTCTCCACATGGTTTAATGTGTCATATTACATCAATCTATGCTTGACATTTGGCTTCGGTCAACTTTGAAGCTTGTCGAAACGAAGAAGGACCAAAATGGACGAACTTGGTCCATGTGGATGATTCTTGGACCAAATCTCTCTTCGTTGGTCTCAAACTTCTCCACATGGTTTAATGTGTCATATTACATCAATCTATGCTTGACATTTGGCTTCGGTCAACTTTGAAGCTTGTCGAAACGAAGAAGGACCAAAATGGACGAACTTGGTCCATGTGGATGATTCTTGGACCAAATCTCTCTTCGTTGGTCTCAAACTTCTCCACATGGTTTAATGTGTCATATTACATCAATCTATGCTTGACATTAGGCTTCGGTCAACTTTGAAGCTTGTCGAAACGAAGAAGGACCAAAATGGACGAACTTGGTCCATGTGGATGATTCTTGGACCAAATCTCTCTTCGTTGGTCTCAAACTTCTCCACATGGTTTAATGTGTCATATTACATCAATCTATGCTTGACATTTGGCTTCGGTCAACTTTGAAGCTTGTCGAAACGAAGAAGGACCAAAATGGACGAACTTGGTCCATGTGGATGATTCTTGGACCAAATCTCTCTTCGTTGGTCTCAAACTTCTCCACATGGTTTAATGTGTCATATTACATCAATCTATGCTTGACATTTGGCTTCGGTCAACTTTGAAGCTTGTCGAAACGAAGAAGGACCAAAATGGACGAACTTGGTCCATGTGGATGATTCTTGGACCAAATCTCTCTTCGTTGGTCTCAAACTTCTCCACATGGTTTAATGTGTCATATTACATCAATCTATGCTTGACATTTGGCTTCGGTCAACTTTGAAGCTTGTCGAAACGAAGAAGGACCAAAATGGACGAACTTGGTCCATGTGGATGATTCTTGGACCAAATCTCTCTTCGTTGGTCTCAAACTTCTCCACATGGTTTAATGTGTCATATTACATCAATCTATGCTTGACATTGGCTTCGGTCAACTTTGAAGCTTGTCGAAACGAAGAAGGACCAAAATGGACGAACTTGGTCCATGTGGATGATTCTTGGACCAAATCTCTCTTCGTTGGTCTCAAACTTCTCCACATGGTTTAATGTGTCATATTACATCAATCTATGCTTGACATTTGGCTTCGGTCAACTTTGAAGCTTGTCGAAACGAAGAAGGACCAAAATGGACGAACTTGGTCCATGTGGATGATTCTTGGACCAAATCTCTCTTCGTTGGTCTCAAACTTCTCCACATGGTTTAATGTGTCATATTACATCAATCTATGCTTGACATTTGGCTTCGGTCAACTTTGAAGCTTGTCGAAACGAAGAAGGACCAAAATGGACGAACTTGGTCCATGTGGATGATTCTTGGACCAAATCTCTCTTCGTTGGTCTCAAACTTCTCCACATGGTTTAATGTGTCATATTACATCAATCTATGCTTGACATTTGGCTTCGGTCAACTTTGAAGCTTGTCGAAACGAAGAAGGACCAAAATGGACGAACTTGGTCCATGTGGATGATTCTTGGACCAAATCTCTCTTCGTTGGTCTCAAACTTCTCCACATGGTTTAATGTGTCATATTACATCAATCTATGCTTGACATTTGGCTTCGGTCAACTTTGAAGCTTGTCGAAACGAAGAAGGACCAAAATGGACGAACTTGGTCCATGTGGATGATTCTTGGACCAAATCTCTCTTCGTTGGTCTCAAACTTCTCCACATGGTTTAATGTGTCATATTACATCAATCTATGCTTGACATTTGGCTTCGGTCAACTTTGAAGCTTGTCGAAACGAAGAAGGACCAAAATGGACGAACTTGGTCCATGTGGATGATTCTTGGACCAAATCTCTCTTCGTTGGTCTCAAACTTCTCCACATGGTTTAATGTGTCATATTACATCAATCTATGCTTGACATTTGGCTTCGGTCAACTTTGAAGCTTGTCGAAACGAAGAAGGACCAAAATGGACGAACTTGGTCCATGTGGATGATTCTTGGACCAAATCTCTCTTCGTTGGTCTCAAACTTCTCCACATGGTTTAATGTGTCATATTACATCAATCTATGCTTGACATTTGGCTTCGGTCAACTTTGAAGCTTGTCGAAACGAAGAAGGACCAAAATGGACGAACTTGGTCCATGTGGATGATTCTTGGACCAAATCTCTCTTCGTTGGTCTCAAACTTCTCCACATGGTTTAATGTGTCATATTACATCAATCTATGCTTGACATTTGGCTTCGGTCAACTTTGAAGCTTGTCGAAACGAAGAAGGACCAAAATGGACGAACTTGGTCCATGTGGATGATTCTTGGACCAAATCTCTCTTCGTTGGTCTCAAACTTCTCCACATGGTTTAATGTGTCATATTACATCAATCTATGCTTGACATTTGGCTTCGGTCAACTTTGAAGCTTGTCGAAACGAAGAAGGACCAAAATGGACGAACTTGGTCCATGTGGATGATTCTTGGACCAAATCTCTCTTCGTTGGTCTCAAACTTCTCCACATGGTTTAATGTGTCATATTACATCAATCTATGCTTGACATTTGGCTTCGGTCAACTTTGAAGCTTGTCGAAACGAAGAAGGACCAAAATGGACGAACTTGGTCCATGTGGATGATTCTTGGACCAAATCTCTCTTCGTTGGTCTCAAACTTCTCCACATGGTTTAATGTGTCATATTACATCAATCTATGCTTGACATTTGGCTTCGGTCAACTTTGAAGCTTGTCGAAACGAAGAAGGACCAAAATGGACGAACTTGGTCCATGTGGATGATTCTTGGACCAAATCTCTCTTCGTTGGTCTCAAACTTCTCCACATGGTTTAATGTGTCATATTACATCAATCTATGCTTGACATTTGGCTTCGGTCAACTTTGAAGCTTGTCGAAACGAAGAAGGACCAAAATGGACGAACTTGGTCCATGTGGATGATTCTTGGACCAAATCTCTCTTCGTTGGTCTCAAACTTCTCCACATGGTTTAATGTGTCATATTACATCAATCTATGCTTGACATTTGGCTTCGGTCAACTTTGAAGCTTGTCGAAACGAAGAAGGACCAAAATGGACGAACTTGGTCCATGTGGATGATTCTTGGACCAAATCTCTCTTCGTTGGTCTCAAACTTCTCCACATGGTTTAATGTGTCATATTACATCAATCTATGCTTGACATTTGGCTTCGGTCAACTTTGAAGCTTGTCGAAACGAAGAAGGACCAAAATGGACGAACTTGGTCCATGTGGATGATTCTTGGACCAAATCTCTCTTCGTTGGTCTCAAACTTCTCCACATGGTTTAATGTGTCATATTACATCAATCTATGCTTGACATTTGGCTTCGGTCAACTTTGAAGCTTGTCGAAACGAAGAAGGACCAAAATGGACGAACTTGGTCCATGTGGATGATTCTTGGACCAAATCTCTCTTCGTTGGTCTCAAACTTCTCCACATGGTTTAATGTGTCATATTACATCAATCTATGCTTGACATTTGGCTTCGGTCAACTTTGAAGCTTGTCGAAACGAAGAAGGACCAAAATGGACGAACTTGGTCCATGTGGATGATTCTTGGACCAAATCTCTCTTCGTTGGTCTCAAACTTCTCCACATGGTTTAATGTGTCATATTACATCAATCTATGCTTGACATTTGGCTTCGGTCAACTTTGAAGCTTGTCGAAACGAAGAAGGACCAAAATGGACGAACTTGGTCCATTGGATGATTCTTGGACCAAATCTCTCTTCGTTGGTCTCAAACTTCTCCACATGGTTTAATGTGTCATATTACATCAATCTATGCTTGACATTTGGCTTCGGTCAACTTTGAAGCTTGTCGAAACGAAGAAGGACCAAAATGGACGAACTTGGTCCATGTGGATGATTCTTGGACCAAATCTCTCTTCGTTGGTCTCAAACTTCTCCACATGGTTTAATGTGTCATATTACATCAATCTATGCTTGACATTTGGCTTCGGTCAACTTTGAAGCTTGTCGAAACGAAGAAGGACCAAAATGGACGAACTTGGTCCATGTGGATGATTCTTGGACCAAATCTCTCTTCGTTGGTCTCAAACTTCTCCACATGGTTTAATGTGTCATATTACATCAATCTATGCTTGACATTTGGCTTCGGTCAACTTTGAAGCTTGTCGAAACGAAGAAGGACCAAAATGGACGAACTTGGTCCATGTGGATGATTCTTGGACCAAATCTCTCTTCGTTGGTCTCAAACTTCTCCACATGGTTTAATGTGTCATATTACATCAATCTATGCTTGACATTTGGCTTCGGTCAACTTTGAAGCTTGTCGAAACGAAGAAGGACCAAAATGGACGAACTTGGTCCATGTGGATGATTCTTGGACCAAATCTCTCTTCGTTGGTCTCAAACTTCTCCACATGGTTTAATGTGTCATATTACATCAATCTATGCTTGACATTTGGCTTCGGTCAACTTTGAAGCTTGTCGAAACGAAGAAGGACCAAAATGGACGAACTTGGTCCATGTGGATGATTCTTGGACCAAATCTCTCTTCGTTGGTCTCAAACTTCTCCACATGGTTTAATGTGTCATATTACATCAATCTATGCTTGACATTTGGCTTCGGTCAACTTTGAAGCTTGTCGAAACGAAGAAGGACCAAAATGGACGAACTTGGTCCATGTGGATGATTCTTGGACCAAATCTCTCTTCGTTGGTCTCAAACTTCTCCACATGGTTTAATGTGTCATATTACATCAATCTATGCTTGACATTTGGCTTCGGTCAACTTTGAAGCTTGTCGAAACGAAGAAGGACCAAAATGGACGAACTTGGTCCATGTGGATGATTCTTGGACCAAATCTCTCTTCGTTGGTCTCAAACTTCTCCACATGGTTTAATGTGTCATATTACATCAATCTATGCTTGACATTTGGCTTCGGTCAACTTTGAAGCTTGTCGAAACGAAGAAGGACCAAAATGGACGAACTTGGTCCATGTGGATGATTCTTGGACCAAATCTCTCTTCGTTGGTCTCAAACTTCTCCACATGGTTTAATGTGTCATATTACATCAATCTATGCTTGACATTTGGCTTCGGTCAACTTTGAAGCTTGTCGAAACGAAGAAGGACCAAAATGGACGAACTTGGTCCATGTGGATGATTCTTGGACCAAATCTCTCTTCGTTGGTCTCAAACTTCTCCACATGGTTTAATGTGTCATATTACATCAATCTATGCTTGACATTTGGCTTCGGTCAACTTTGAAGCTTGTCGAAACGAAGAAGGACCAAAATGGACGAACTTGGTCCATGTGGATGATTCTTGGACCAAATCTCTCTTCGTTGGTCTCAAACTTCTCCACATGGTTTAATGTGTCATATTACATCAATCTATGCTTGACATTTGGCTTCGGTCAACTTTGAAGCTTGTCGAAACGAAGAAGGACCAAAATGGACGAACTTGGTCCATGTGGATGATTCTTGGACCAAATCTCTCTTCGTTGGTCTCAAACTTCTCCACATGGTTTAATGTGTCATATTACATCAATCTATGCTTGACATTTGGCTTCGGTCAACTTTGAAGCTTGTCGAAACGAAGAAGGACCAAAATGGACGAACTTGGTCCATGTGGATGATTCTTGGACCAAATCTCTCTTCGTTGGTCTCAAACTTCTCCACATGGTTTAATGTGTCATATTACATCAATCTATGCTTGACATTTGGCTTCGGTCAACTTTGAAGCTTGTCGAAACGAAGAAGGACCAAAATGGACGAACTTGGTCCATGTGGATGATTCTTGGACCAAATCTCTCTTCGTTGGTCTCAAACTTCTCCACATGGTTTAATGTGTCATATTACATCAATCTATGCTTGACATTTGGCTTCGGTCAACTTTGAAGCTTGTCGAAACGAAGAAGGACCAAAATGGACGAACTTGGTCCATGTGGATGATTCTTGGACCAAATCTCTCTTCGTTGGTCTCAAACTTCTCCACATGGTTTAATGTGTCATATTACATCAATCTATGCTTGACATTTGGCTTCGGTCAACTTTGAAGCTTGTCGAAACGAAGAAGGACCAAAATGGACGAACTTGGTCCATGTGGATGATTCTTGGACCAAATCTCTCTTCGTTGGTCTCAAACTTCTCCACATGGTTTAATGTGTCATATTACATCAATCTATGCTTGACATTTGGCTTCGGTCAACTTTGAAGCTTGTCGAAACGAAGAAGGACCAAAATGGACGAACTTGGTCCATGTGGATGATTCTTGGACCAAATCTCTCTTCGTTGGTCTCAAACTTCTCCACATGGTTTAATGTGTCATATTACATCAATCTATGCTTGACATTTGGCTTCGGTCAACTTTGAAGCTTGTCGAAACGAAGAAGGACCAAAATGGACGAACTTGGTCCATGTGGATGATTCTTGGACCAAATCTCTCTTCGTTGGTCTCAAACTTCTCCACATGGTTTAATGTGTCATATTACATCAATCTATGCTTGACATTTGGCTTCGGTCAACTTTGAAGCTTGTCGAAACGAAGAAGGACCAAAATGGACGAACTTGGTCCATGTGGATGATTCTTGGACCAAATCTCTCTTCGTTGGTCTCAAACTTCTCCACATGGTTTAATGTGTCATATTACATCAATCTATGCTTGACATTTGGCTTCGGTCAACTTTGAAGCTTGTCGAAACGAAGAAGGACCAAAATGGACGAACTTGGTCCATGTGGATGATTCTTGGACCAAATCTCTCTTCGTTGGTCTCAAACTTCTCCACATGGTTTAATGTGTCATATTACATCAATCTATGCTTGACATTTGGCTTCGGTCAACTTTGAAGCTTGTCGAAACGAAGAAGGACCAAAATGGACGAACTTGGTCCATGTGGATGATTCTTGGACCAAATCTCTCTTCGTTGGTCTCAAACTTCTCCACATGGTTTAATGTGTCATATTACATCAATCTATGCTTGACATTTGGCTTCGGTCAACTTTGAAGCTTGTCGAAACGAAGAAGGACCAAAATGGACGAACTTGGTCCATGTGGATGATTCTTGGACCAAATCTCTCTTCGTTGGTCTCAAACTTCTCCACATGGTTTAATGTGTCATATTACATCAATCTATGCTTGACATTTGGCTTCGGTCAACTTTGAAGCTTGTCGAAACGAAGAAGGACCAAAATGGACGAACTTGGTCCATGTGGATGATTCTTGGACCAAATCTCTCTTCGTTGGTCTCAAACTTCTCCACATGGTTTAATGTGTCATATTACATCAATCTATGCTTGACATTTGGCTTCGGTCAACTTTGAAGCTTGTCGAAACGAAGAAGGACCAAAATGGACGAACTTGGTCCATGTGGATGATTCTTGGACCAAATCTCTCTTCGTTGGTCTCAAACTTCTCCACATGGTTTAATGTGTCATATTACATCAATCTATGCTTGACATTTGGCTTCGGTCAACTTTGAAGCTTGTCGAAACGAAGAAGGACCAAAATGGACGAACTTGGTCCATGTGGATGATTCTTGGACCAAATCTCTCTTCGTTGGTCTCAAACTTCTCCACATGGTTTAATGTGTCATATTACATCAATCTATGCTTGACATTTGGCTTCGGTCAACTTTGAAGCTTGTCGAAACGAAGAAGGACCAAAATGGACGAACTTGGTCCATGTGGATGATTCTTGGACCAAATCTCTCTTCGTTGGTCTCAAACTTCTCCACATGGTTTAATGTGTCATATTACATCAATCTATGCTTGACATTTGGCTTCGGTCAACTTTGAAGCTTGTCGAAACGAAGAAGGACCAAAATGGACGAACTTGGTCCATGTGGATGATTCTTGGACCAAATCTCTCTTCGTTGGTCTCAAACTTCTCCACATGGTTTAATGTGTCATATTACATCAATCTATGCTTGACATTTGGCTTCGGTCAACTTTGAAGCTTGTCGAAACGAAGAAGGACCAAAATGGACGAACTTGGTCCATGTGGATGATTCTTGGACCAAATCTCTCTTCGTTGGTCTCAAACTTCTCCACATGGTTTAATGTGTCATATTACATCAATCTATGCTTGACATTTGGCTTCGGTCAACTTTGAAGCTTGTCGAAACGAAGAAGGACCAAAATGGACGAACTTGGTCCATGTGGATGATTCTTGGACCAAATCTCTCTTCGTTGGTCTCAAACTTCTCCACATGGTTTAATGTGTCATATTACATCAATCTATGCTTGACATTTGGCTTCGGTCAACTTTGAAGCTTGTCGAAACGAAGAAGGACCAAAATGGACGAACTTGGTCCATGTGGATGATTCTTGGACCAAATCTCTCTTCGTTGGTCTCAAACTTCTCCACATGGTTTAATGTGTCATATTACATCAATCTATGCTTGACATTTGGCTTCGGTCAACTTTGAAGCTTGTCGAAACGAAGAAGGACCAAAATGGACGAACTTGGTCCATGTGGATGATTCTTGGACCAAATCTCTCTTCGTTGGTCTCAAACTTCTCCACATGGTTTAATGTGTCATATTACATCAATCTATGCTTGACATTTGGCTTCGGTCAACTTTGAAGCTTGTCGAAACGAAGAAGGACCAAAATGGACGAACTTGGTCCATGTGGATGATTCTTGGACCAAATCTCTCTTCGTTGGTCTCAAACTTCTCCACATGGTTTAATGTGTCATATTACATCAATCTATGCTTGACATTTGGCTTCGGTCAACTTTGAAGCTTGTCGAAACGAAGAAGGACCAAAATGGACGAACTTGGTCCATGTGGATGATTCTTGGACCAAATCTCTCTTCGTTGGTCTCAAACTTCTCCACATGGTTTAATGTGTCATATTACATCAATCTATGCTTGACATTTGGCTTCGGTCAACTTTGAAGCTTGTCGAAACGAAGAAGGACCAAAATGGACGAACTTGGTCCATGTGGATGATTCTTGGACCAAATCTCTCTTCGTTGGTCTCAAACTTCTCCACATGGTTTAATGTGTCATATTACATCAATCTATGCTTGACATTTGGCTTCGGTCAACTTTGAAGCTTGTCGAAACGAAGAAGGACCAAAATGGACGAACTTGGTCCATGTGGATGATTCTTGGACCAAATCTCTCTTCGTTGGTCTCAAACTTCTCCACATGGTTTAATGTGTCATATTACATCAATCTATGCTTGACATTTGGCTTCGGTCAACTTTGAAGCTTGTCGAAACGAAGAAGGACCAAAATGGACGAACTTGGTCCATGTGGATGATTCTTGGACCAAATCTCTCTTCGTTGGTCTCAAACTTCTCCACATGGTTTAATGTGTCATATTACATCAATCTATGCTTGACATTTGGCTTCGGTCAACTTTGAAGCTTGTCGAAACGAAGAAGGACCAAAATGGACGAACTTGGTCCATGTGGATGATTCTTGGACCAAATCTCTCTTCGTTGGTCTCAAACTTCTCCACATGGTTTAATGTGTCATATTACATCAATCTATGCTTGACATTTGGCTTCGGTCAACTTTGAAGCTTGTCGAAACGAAGAAGGACCAAAATGGACGAACTTGGTCCATGTGGATGATTCTTGGACCAAATCTCTCTTCGTTGGTCTCAAACTTCTCCACATGGTTTAATGTGTCATATTACATCAATCTATGCTTGACATTTGGCTTCGGTCAACTTTGAAGCTTGTCGAAACGAAGAAGGACCAAAATGGACGAACTTGGTCCATGTGGATGATTCTTGGACCAAATCTCTCTTCGTTGGTCTCAAACTTCTCCACATGGTTTAATGTGTCATATTACATCAATCTATGCTTGACATTTGGCTTCGGTCAACTTTGAAGCTTGTCGAAACGAAGAAGGACCAAAATGGACGAACTTGGTCCATGTGGATGATTCTTGGACCAAATCTCTCTTCGTTGGTCTCAAACTTCTCCACATGGTTTAATGTGTCATATTACATCAATCTATGCTTGACATTTGGCTTCGGTCAACTTTGAAGCTTGTCGAAACGAAGAAGGACCAAAATGGACGAACTTGGTCCATGTGGATGATTCTTGGACCAAATCTCTCTTCGTTGGTCTCAAACTTCTCCACATGGTTTAATGTGTCATATTACATCAATCTATGCTTGACATTTGGCTTCGGTCAACTTTGAAGCTTGTCGAAACGAAGAAGGACCAAAATGGACGAACTTGGTCCATGTGGATGATTCTTGGACCAAATCTCTCTTCGTTGGTCTCAAACTTCTCCACATGGTTTAATGTGTCATATTACATCAATCTATGCTTGACATTTGGCTTCGGTCAACTTTGAAGCTTGTCGAAACGAAGAAGGACCAAAATGGACGAACTTGGTCCATGTGGATGATTCTTGGACCAAATCTCTCTTCGTTGGTCTCAAACTTCTCCACATGGTTTAATGTGTCATATTACATCAATCTATGCTTGACATTTGGCTTCGGTCAACTTTGAAGCTTGTCGAAACGAAGAAGGACCAAAATGGACGAACTTGGTCCATGTGGATGATTCTTGGACCAAATCTCTCTTCGTTGGTCTCAAACTTCTCCACATGGTTTAATGTGTCATATTACATCAATCTATGCTTGACATTTGGCTTCGGTCAACTTTGAAGCTTGTCGAAACGAAGAAGGACCAAAATGGACGAACTTGGTCCATGTGGATGATTCTTGGACCAAATCTCTCTTCGTTGGTCTCAAACTTCTCCACATGGTTTAATGTGTCATATTACATCAATCTATGCTTGACATTTGGCTTCGGTCAACTTTGAAGCTTGTCGAAACGAAGAAGGACCAAAATGGACGAACTTGGTCCATGTGGATGATTCTTGGACCAAATCTCTCTTCGTTGGTCTCAAACTTCTCCACATGGTTTAATGTGTCATATTACATCAATCTATGCTTGACATTTGGCTTCGGTCAACTTTGAAGCTTGTCGAAACGAAGAAGGACCAAAATGGACGAACTTGGTCCATGTGGATGATTCTTGGACCAAATCTCTCTTCGTTGGTCTCAAACTTCTCCACATGGTTTAATGTGTCATATTACATCAATCTATGCTTGACATTTGGCTTCGGTCAACTTTGAAGCTTGTCGAAACGAAGAAGGACCAAAATGGACGAACTTGGTCCATGTGGATGATTCTTGGACCAAATCTCTCTTCGTTGGTCTCAAACTTCTCCACATGGTTTAATGTGTCATATTACATCAATCTATGCTTGACATTTGGCTTCGGTCAACTTTGAAGCTTGTCGAAACGAAGAAGGACCAAAATGGACGAACTTGGTCCATGTGGATGATTCTTGGACCAAATCTCTCTTCGTTGGTCTCAAACTTCTCCACATGGTTTAATGTGTCATATTACATCAATCTATGCTTGACATTTGGCTTCGGTCAACTTTGAAGCTTGTCGAAACGAAGAAGGACCAAAATGGACGAACTTGGTCCATGTGGATGATTCTTGGACCAAATCTCTCTTCGTTGGTCTCAAACTTCTCCACATGGTTTAATGTGTCATATTACATCAATCTATGCTTGACATTTGGCTTCGGTCAACTTTGAAGCTTGTCGAAACGAAGAAGGACCAAAATGGACGAACTTGGTCCATGTGGATGATTCTTGGACCAAATCTCTCTTCGTTGGTCTCAAACTTCTCCACATGGTTTAATGTGTCATATTACATCAATCTATGCTTGACATTTGGCTTCGGTCAACTTTGAAGCTTGTCGAAACGAAGAAGGACCAAAATGGACGAACTTGGTCCATGTGGATGATTCTTGGACCAAATCTCTCTTCGTTGGTCTCAAACTTCTCCACATGGTTTAATGTGTCATATTACATCAATCTATGCTTGACATTTGGCTTCGGTCAACTTTGAAGCTTGTCGAAACGAAGAAGGACCAAAATGGACGAACTTGGTCCATGTGGATGATTCTTGGACCAAATCTCTCTTCGTTGGTCTCAAACTTCTCCACATGGTTTAATGTGTCATATTACATCAATCTATGCTTGACATTTGGCTTCGGTCAACTTTGAAGCTTGTCGAAACGAAGAAGGACCAAAATGGACGAACTTGGTCCATGTGGATGATTCTTGGACCAAATCTCTCTTCGTTGGTCTCAAACTTCTCCACATGGTTTAATGTGTCATATTACATCAATCTATGCTTGACATTTGGCTTCGGTCAACTTTGAAGCTTGTCGAAACGAAGAAGGACCAAAATGGACGAACTTGGTCCATGTGGATGATTCTTGGACCAAATCTCTCTTCGTTGGTCTCAAACTTCTCCACATGGTTTAATGTGTCATATTACATCAATCTATGCTTGACATTTGGCTTCGGTCAACTTTGAAGCTTGTCGAAACGAAGAAGGACCAAAATGGACGAACTTGGTCCATGTGGATGATTCTTGGACCAAATCTCTCTTCGTTGGTCTCAAACTTCTCCACATGGTTTAATGTGTCATATTACATCAATCTATGCTTGACATTTGGCTTCGGTCAACTTTGAAGCTTGTCGAAACGAAGAAGGACCAAAATGGACGAACTTGGTCCATGTGGATGATTCTTGGACCAAATCTCTCTTCGTTGGTCTCAAACTTCTCCACATGGTTTAATGTGTCATATTACATCAATCTATGCTTGACATTTGGCTTCGGTCAACTTTGAAGCTTGTCGAAACGAAGAAGGACCAAAATGGACGAACTTGGTCCATGTGGATGATTCTTGGACCAAATCTCTCTTCGTTGGTCTCAAACTTCTCCACATGGTTTAATGTGTCATATTACATCAATCTATGCTTGACATTTGGCTTCGGTCAACTTTGAAGCTTGTCGAAACGAAGAAGGACCAAAATGGACGAACTTGGTCCATGTGGATGATTCTTGGACCAAATCTCTCTTCGTTGGTCTCAAACTTCTCCACATGGTTTAATGTGTCATATTACATCAATCTATGCTTGACATTTGGCTTCGGTCAACTTTGAAGCTTGTCGAAACGAAGAAGGACCAAAATGGACGAACTTGGTCCATGTGGATGATTCTTGGACCAAATCTCTCTTCGTTGGTCTCAAACTTCTCCACATGGTTTAATGTGTCATATTACATCAATCTATGCTTGACATTTGGCTTCGGTCAACTTTGAAGCTTGTCGAAACGAAGAAGGACCAAAATGGACGAACTTGGTCCATGTGGATGATTCTTGGACCAAATCTCTCTTCGTTGGTCTCAAACTTCTCCACATGGTTTAATGTGTCATATTACATCAATCTATGCTTGACATTTGGCTTCGGTCAACTTTGAAGCTTGTCGAAACGAAGAAGGACCAAAATGGACGAACTTGGTCCATGTGGATGATTCTTGGACCAAATCTCTCTTCGTTGGTCTCAAACTTCTCCACATGGTTTAATGTGTCATATTACATCAATCTATGCTTGACATTTGGCTTCGGTCAACTTTGAAGCTTGTCGAAACGAAGAAGGACCAAAATGGACGAACTTGGTCCATGTGGATGATTCTTGGACCAAATCTCTCTTCGTTGGTCTCAAACTTCTCCACATGGTTTAATGTGTCATATTACATCAATCTATGCTTGACATTTGGCTTCGGTCAACTTTGAAGCTTGTCGAAACGAAGAAGGACCAAAATGGACGAACTTGGTCCATGTGGATGATTCTTGGACCAAATCTCTCTTCGTTGGTCTCAAACTTCTCCACATGGTTTAATGTGTCATATTACATCAATCTATGCTTGACATTTGGCTTCGGTCAACTTTGAAGCTTGTCGAAACGAAGAAGGACCAAAATGGACGAACTTGGTCCATGTGGATGATTCTTGGACCAAATCTCTCTTCGTTGGTCTCAAACTTCTCCACATGGTTTAATGTGTCATATTACATCAATCTATGCTTGACATTTGGCTTCGGTCAACTTTGAAGCTTGTCGAAACGAAGAAGGACCAAAATGGACGAACTTGGTCCATGTGGATGATTCTTGGACCAAATCTCTCTTCGTTGGTCTCAAACTTCTCCACATGGTTTAATGTGTCATATTACATCAATCTATGCTTGACATTTGGCTTCGGTCAACTTTGAAGCTTGTCGAAACGAAGAAGGACCAAAATGGACGAACTTGGTCCATGTGGATGATTCTTGGACCAAATCTCTCTTCGTTGGTCTCAAACTTCTCCACATGGTTTAATGTGTCATATTACATCAATCTATGCTTGACATTTGGCTTCGGTCAACTTTGAAGCTTGTCGAAACGAAGAAGGACCAAAATGGACGAACTTGGTCCATGTGGATGATTCTTGGACCAAATCTCTCTTCGTTGGTCTCAAACTTCTCCACATGGTTTAATGTGTCATATTACATCAATCTATGCTTGACATTTGGCTTCGGTCAACTTTGAAGCTTGTCGAAACGAAGAAGGACCAAAATGGACGAACTTGGTCCATGTGGATGATTCTTGGACCAAATCTCTCTTCGTTGGTCTCAAACTTCTCCACATGGTTTAATGTGTCATATTACATCAATCTATGCTTGACATTTGGCTTCGGTCAACTTTGAAGCTTGTCGAAACGAAGAAGGACCAAAATGGACGAACTTGGTCCATGTGGATGATTCTTGGACCAAATCTCTCTTCGTTGGTCTCAAACTTCTCCACATGGTTTAATGTGTCATATTACATCAATCTATGCTTGACATTTGGCTTCGGTCAACTTTGAAGCTTGTCGAAACGAAGAAGGACCAAAATGGACGAACTTGGTCCATGTGGATGATTCTTGGACCAAATCTCTCTTCGTTGGTCTCAAACTTCTCCACATGGTTTAATGTGTCATATTACATCAATCTATGCTTGACATTTGGCTTCGGTCAACTTTGAAGCTTGTCGAAACGAAGAAGGACCAAAATGGACGAACTTGGTCCATGTGGATGATTCTTGGACCAAATCTCTCTTCGTTGGTCTCAAACTTCTCCACATGGTTTAATGTGTCATATTACATCAATCTATGCTTGACATTTGGCTTCGGTCAACTTTGAAGCTTGTCGAAACGAAGAAGGACCAAAATGGACGAACTTGGTCCATGTGGATGATTCTTGGACCAAATCTCTCTTCGTTGGTCTCAAACTTCTCCACATGGTTTAATGTGTCATATTACATCAATCTATGCTTGACATTTGGCTTCGGTCAACTTTGAAGCTTGTCGAAACGAAGAAGGACCAAAATGGACGAACTTGGTCCATGTGGATGATTCTTGGACCAAATCTCTCTTCGTTGGTCTCAAACTTCTCCACATGGTTTAATGTGTCATATTACATCAATCTATGCTTGACATTTGGCTTCGGTCAACTTTGAAGCTTGTCGAAACGAAGAAGGACCAAAATGGACGAACTTGGTCCATGTGGATGATTCTTGGACCAAATCTCTCTTCGTTGGTCTCAAACTTCTCCACATGGTTTAATGTGTCATATTACATCAATCTATGCTTGACATTTGGCTTCGGTCAACTTTGAAGCTTGTCGAAACGAAGAAGGACCAAAATGGACGAACTTGGTCCATGTGGATGATTCTTGGACCAAATCTCTCTTCGTTGGTCTCAAACTTCTCCACATGGTTTAATGTGTCATATTACATCAATCTATGCTTGACATTTGGCTTCGGTCAACTTTGAAGCTTGTCGAAACGAAGAAGGACCAAAATGGACGAACTTGGTCCATGTGGATGATTCTTGGACCAAATCTCTCTTCGTTGGTCTCAAACTTCTCCACATGGTTTAATGTGTCATATTACATCAATCTATGCTTGACATTTGGCTTCGGTCTTTGAAGCTTGTCGAAACGAAGAAGGACCAAAATGGACGAACTTGGTCCATGTGGATGATTCTTGGACCAAATCTCTCTTCGTTGGTCTCAAACTTCTCCACATGGTTTAATGTGTCATATTACATCAATCTATGCTTGACATTTGGCTTCGGTCAACTTTGAAGCTTGTCGAAACGAAGAAGGACCAAAATGGACGAACTTGGTCCATGTGGATGATTCTTGGACCAAATCTCTCTTCGTTGGTCTCAAACTTCTCCACATGGTTTAATGTGTCATATTACATCAATCTATGCTTGACATTTGGCTTCGGTCAACTTTGAAGCTTGTCGAAACGAAGAAGGACCAAAATGGACGAACTTGGTCCATGTGGATGATTCTTGGACCAAATCTCTCTTCGTTGGTCTCAAACTTCTCCACATGGTTTAATGTGTCATATTACATCAATCTATGCTTGACATTTGGCTTCGGTCAACTTTGAAGCTTGTCGAAACGAAGAAGGACCAAAATGGACGAACTTGGTCCATGTGGATGATTCTTGGACCAAATCTCTCTTCGTTGGTCTCAAACTTCTCCACATGGTTTAATGTGTCATATTACATCAATCTATGCTTGACATTTGGCTTCGGTCAACTTTGAAGCTTGTCGAAACGAAGAAGGACCAAAATGGACGAACTTGGTCCATTGGATGATTCTTGGACCAAATCTCTCTTCGTTGGTCTCAAACTTCTCCACATGGTTTAATGTGTCATATTACATCAATCTATGCTTGACATTTGGCTTCGGTCAACTTTGAAGCTTGTCGAAAAAGAAGACCAAAATGACAAATTGGGATGTGGATGATGTTCAACAATGGATTCTTGGACCAAGTTCGTCCATTTTGGTCCTTCTTCGTTTCGACAAGCTTCAAAGTTGACCGAAGCCAAATGTCAAGCATAGATTGATGTAATATGACACATTAAACCATGTGGAGAAGTTTGAGACCAACGAAGAGAGATTTGGTCCAAGAATCATCCACATGGACCAAGTTCGTCCATTTTGGTCCTTCTTCGTTTCGACAAGCTTCAAAGTTGACCGAAGCCAAATGTCAAGCATAGATTGATGTAATATGACACATTAAACCATGTGGAGAAGTTTGAGACCAACGAAGAGAGATTTGGTCCAAGAATCATCCACATGGACCAAGTTCGTCCATTTTGGTCCTTCTTCGTTTCGACAAGCTTCAAAGTTGACCGAAGCCAAATGTCAAGCATAGATTGATGTAATATGACACATTAAACCATGTGGAGAAGTTTGAGACCAACGAAGAGAGATTTGGTCCAAGAATCATCCACATGGACCAAGTTCGTCCATTTTGGTCCTTCTTCGTTTCGACAAGCTTCAAAGTTGACCGAAGCCAAATGTCAAGCATAGATTGATGTAATATGACACATTAAACCATGTGGAGAAGTTTGAGACCAACGAAGAGAGATTTGGTCCAAGAATCATCCACATGGACCAAGTTCGTCCATTTTGGTCCTTCTTCGTTTCGACAAGCTTCAAAGTTGACCGAAGCCAAATGTCAAGCATAGATTGATGTAATATGACACATTAAACCATGTGGAGAAGTTTGAGACCAACGAAGAGAGATTTGGTCCAAGAATCATCCACATGGACCAAGTTCGTCCATTTTGGTCCTTCTTCGTTTCGACAAGCTTCAAAGTTGACCGAAGCCAAATGTCAAGCATAGATTGATGTAATATGACACATTAAACCATGTGGAGAAGTTTGAGACCAACGAAGAGAGATTTGGTCCAAGAATCATCCACATGGACCAAGTTCGTCCATTTTGGTCCTTCTTCGTTTCGACAAGCTTCAAAGTTGACCGAAGCCAAATGTCAAGCATAGATTGATGTAATATGACACATTAAACCATGTGGAGAAGTTTGAGACCAACGAAGAGAGATTTGGTCCAAGAATCATCCACATGGACCAAGTTCGTCCATTTTGGTCCTTCTTCGTTTCGACAAGCTTCAAAGTTGACCGAAGCCAAATGTCAAGCATAGATTGATGTAATATGACACATTAAACCATGTGGAGAAGTTTGAGACCAACGAAGAGAGATTTGGTCCAAGAATCATCCACATGGACCAAGTTCGTCCATTTTGGTCCTTCTTCGTTTCGACAAGCTTCAAAGTTGACCGAAGCCAAATGTCAAGCATAGATTGATGTAATATGACACATTAAACCATGTGGAGAAGTTTGAGACCAACGAAGAGAGATTTGGTCCAAGAATCATCCACATGGACCAAGTTCGTCCATTTTGGTCCTTCTTCGTTTCGACAAGCTTCAAAGTTGACCGAAGCCAAATGTCAAGCATAGATTGATGTAATATGACACATTAAACCATGTGGAGAAGTTTGAGACCAACGAAGAGAGATTTGGTCCAAGAATCATCCACATGGACCAAGTTCGTCCATTTTGGTCCTTCTTCGTTTCGACAAGCTTCAAAGTTGACCGAAGCCAAATGTCAAGCATAGATTGATGTAATATGACACATTAAACCATGTGGAGAAGTTTGAGACCAACGAAGAGAGATTTGGTCCAAGAATCATCCACATGGACCAAGTTCGTCCATTTTGGTCCTTCTTCGTTTCGACAAGCTTCAAAGTTGACCGAAGCCAAATGTCAAGCATAGATTGATGTAATATGACACATTAAACCATGTGGAGAAGTTTGAGACCAACGAAGAGAGATTTGGTCCAAGAATCATCCACATGGACCAAGTTCGTCCATTTTGGTCCTTCTTCGTTTCGACAAGCTTCAAAGTTGACCGAAGCCAAATGTCAAGCATAGATTGATGTAATATGACACATTAAACCATGTGGAGAAGTTTGAGACCAACGAAGAGAGATTTGGTCCAAGAATCATCCACATGGACCAAGTTCGTCCATTTTGGTCCTTCTTCGTTTCGACAAGCTTCAAAGTTGACCGAAGCCAAATGTCAAGCATAGATTGATGTAATATGACACATTAAACCATGTGGAGAAGTTTGAGACCAACGAAGAGAGATTTGGTCCAAGAATCATCCACATGGACCAAGTTCGTCCATTTTGGTCCTTCTTCGTTTCGACAAGCTTCAAAGTTGACCGAAGCCAAATGTCAAGCATAGATTGATGTAATATGACACATTAAACCATGTGGAGAAGTTTGAGACCAACGAAGAGAGATTTGGTCCAAGAATCATCCACATGGACCAAGTTCGTCCATTTTGGTCCTTCTTCGTTTCGACAAGCTTCAAAGTTGACCGAAGCCAAATGTCAAGCATAGATTGATGTAATATGACACATTAAACCATGTGGAGAAGTTTGAGACCAACGAAGAGAGATTTGGTCCAAGAATCATCCACATGGACCAAGTTCGTCCATTTTGGTCCTTCTTCGTTTCGACAAGCTTCAAAGTTGACCGAAGCCAAATGTCAAGCATAGATTGATGTAATATGACACATTAAACCATGTGGAGAAGTTTGAGACCAACGAAGAGAGATTTGGTCCAAGAATCATCCACATGGACCAAGTTCGTCCATTTTGGTCCTTCTTCGTTTCGACAAGCTTCAAAGTTGACCGAAGCCAAATGTCAAGCATAGATTGATGTAATATGACACATTAAACCATGTGGAGAAGTTTGAGACCAACGAAGAGAGATTTGGTCCAAGAATCATCCACATGGACCAAGTTCGTCCATTTTGGTCCTTCTTCGTTTCGACAAGCTTCAAAGTTGACCGAAGCCAAATGTCAAGCATAGATTGATGTAATATGACACATTAAACCATGTGGAGAAGTTTGAGACCAACGAAGAGAGATTTGGTCCAAGAATCATCCACATGGACCAAGTTCGTCCATTTTGGTCCTTCTTCGTTTCGACAAGCTTCAAAGTTGACCGAAGCCAAATGTCAAGCATAGATTGATGTAATATGACACATTAAACCATGTGGAGAAGTTTGAGACCAACGAAGAGAGATTTGGTCCAAGAATCATCCACATGGACCAAGTTCGTCCATTTTGGTCCTTCTTCGTTTCGACAAGCTTCAAAGTTGACCGAAGCCAAATGTCAAGCATAGATTGATGTAATATGACACATTAAACCATGTGGAGAAGTTTGAGACCAACGAAGAGAGATTTGGTCCAAGAATCATCCACATGGACCAAGTTCGTCCATTTTGGTCCTTCTTCGTTTCGACAAGCTTCAAAGTTGACCGAAGCCAAATGTCAAGCATAGATTGATGTAATATGACACATTAAACCATGTGGAGAAGTTTGAGACCAACGAAGAGAGATTTGGTCCAAGAATCATCCACATGGACCAAGTTCGTCCATTTTGGTCCTTCTTCGTTTCGACAAGCTTCAAAGTTGACCGAAGCCAAATGTCAAGCATAGATTGATGTAATATGACACATTAAACCATGTGGAGAAGTTTGAGACCAACGAAGAGAGATTTGGTCCAAGAATCATCCACATGGACCAAGTTCGTCCATTTTGGTCCTTCTTCGTTTCGACAAGCTTCAAAGTTGACCGAAGCCAAATGTCAAGCATAGATTGATGTAATATGACACATTAAACCATGTGGAGAAGTTTGAGACCAACGAAGAGAGATTTGGTCCAAGAATCATCCACATGGACCAAGTTCGTCCATTTTGGTCCTTCTTCGTTTCGACAAGCTTCAAAGTTGACCGAAGCCAAATGTCAAGCATAGATTGATGTAATATGACACATTAAACCATGTGGAGAAGTTTGAGACCAACGAAGAGAGATTTGGTCCAAGAATCATCCACATGGACCAAGTTCGTCCATTTTGGTCCTTCTTCGTTTCGACAAGCTTCAAAGTTGACCGAAGCCAAATGTCAAGCATAGATTGATGTAATATGACACATTAAACCATGTGGAGAAGTTTGAGACCAACGAAGAGAGATTTGGTCCAAGAATCATCCACATGGACCAAGTTCGTCCATTTTGGTCCTTCTTCGTTTCGACAAGCTTCAAAGTTGACCGAAGCCAAATGTCAAGCATAGATTGATGTAATATGACACATTAAACCATGTGGAGAAGTTTGAGACCAACGAAGAGAGATTTGGTCCAAGAATCATCCACATGGACCAAGTTCGTCCATTTTGGTCCTTCTTCGTTTCGACAAGCTTCAAAGTTGACCGAAGCCAAATGTCAAGCATAGATTGATGTAATATGACACATTAAACCATGTGGAGAAGTTTGAGACCAACGAAGAGAGATTTGGTCCAAGAATCATCCACATGGACCAAGTTCGTCCATTTTGGTCCTTCTTCGTTTCGACAAGCTTCAAAGTTGACCGAAGCCAAATGTCAAGCATAGATTGATGTAATATGACACATTAAACCATGTGGAGAAGTTTGAGACCAACGAAGAGAGATTTGGTCCAAGAATCATCCACATGGACCAAGTTCGTCCATTTTGGTCCTTCTTCGTTTCGACAAGCTTCAAAGTTGACCGAAGCCAAATGTCAAGCATAGATTGATGTAATATGACACATTAAACCATGTGGAGAAGTTTGAGACCAACGAAGAGAGATTTGGTCCAAGAATCATCCACATGGACCAAGTTCGTCCATTTTGGTCCTTCTTCGTTTCGACAAGCTTCAAAGTTGACCGAAGCCAAATGTCAAGCATAGATTGATGTAATATGACACATTAAACCATGTGGAGAAGTTTGAGACCAACGAAGAGAGATTTGGTCCAAGAATCATCCACATGGACCAAGTTCGTCCATTTTGGTCCTTCTTCGTTTCGACAAGCTTCAAAGTTGACCGAAGCCAAATGTCAAGCATAGATTGATGTAATATGACACATTAAACCATGTGGAGAAGTTTGAGACCAACGAAGAGAGATTTGGTCCAAGAATCATCCACATGGACCAAGTTCGTCCATTTTGGTCCTTCTTCGTTTCGACAAGCTTCAAAGTTGACCGAAGCCAAATGTCAAGCATAGATTGATGTAATATGACACATTAAACCATGTGGAGAAGTTTGAGACCAACGAAGAGAGATTTGGTCCAAGAATCATCCACATGGACCAAGTTCGTCCATTTTGGTCCTTCTTCGTTTCGACAAGCTTCAAAGTTGACCGAAGCCAAATGTCAAGCATAGATTGATGTAATATGACACATTAAACCATGTGGAGAAGTTTGAGACCAACGAAGAGAGATTTGGTCCAAGAATCATCCACATGGACCAAGTTCGTCCATTTTGGTCCTTCTTCGTTTCGACAAGCTTCAAAGTTGACCGAAGCCAAATGTCAAGCATAGATTGATGTAATATGACACATTAAACCATGTGGAGAAGTTTGAGACCAACGAAGAGAGATTTGGTCCAAGAATCATCCACATGGACCAAGTTCGTCCATTTTGGTCCTTCTTCGTTTCGACAAGCTTCAAAGTTGACCGAAGCCAAATGTCAAGCATAGATTGATGTAATATGACACATTAAACCATGTGGAGAAGTTTGAGACCAACGAAGAGAGATTTGGTCCAAGAATCATCCACATGGACCAAGTTCGTCCATTTTGGTCCTTCTTCGTTTCGACAAGCTTCAAAGTTGACCGAAGCCAAATGTCAAGCATAGATTGATGTAATATGACACATTAAACCATGTGGAGAAGTTTGAGACCAACGAAGAGAGATTTGGTCCAAGAATCATCCACATGGACCAAGTTCGTCCATTTTGGTCCTTCTTCGTTTCGACAAGCTTCAAAGTTGACCGAAGCCAAATGTCAAGCATAGATTGATGTAATATGACACATTAAACCATGTGGAGAAGTTTGAGACCAACGAAGAGAGATTTGGTCCAAGAATCATCCACATGGACCAAGTTCGTCCATTTTGGTCCTTCTTCGTTTCGACAAGCTTCAAAGTTGACCGAAGCCAAATGTCAAGCATAGATTGATGTAATATGACACATTAAACCATGTGGAGAAGTTTGAGACCAACGAAGAGAGATTTGGTCCAAGAATCATCCACATGGACCAAGTTCGTCCATTTTGGTCCTTCTTCGTTTCGACAAGCTTCAAAGTTGACCGAAGCCAAATGTCAAGCATAGATTGATGTAATATGACACATTAAACCATGTGGAGAAGTTTGAGACCAACGAAGAGAGATTTGGTCCAAGAATCATCCACATGGACCAAGTTCGTCCATTTTGGTCCTTCTTCGTTTCGACAAGCTTCAAAGTTGACCGAAGCCAAATGTCAAGCATAGATTGATGTAATATGACACATTAAACCATGTGGAGAAGTTTGAGACCAACGAAGAGAGATTTGGTCCAAGAATCATCCACATGGACCAAGTTCGTCCATTTTGGTCCTTCTTCGTTTCGACAAGCTTCAAAGTTGACCGAAGCCAAATGTCAAGCATAGATTGATGTAATATGACACATTAAACCATGTGGAGAAGTTTGAGACCAACGAAGAGAGATTTGGTCCAAGAATCATCCACATGGACCAAGTTCGTCCATTTTGGTCCTTCTTCGTTTCGACAAGCTTCAAAGTTGACCGAAGCCAAATGTCAAGCATAGATTGATGTAATATGACACATTAAACCATGTGGAGAAGTTTGAGACCAACGAAGAGAGATTTGGTCCAAGAATCATCCACATGGACCAAGTTCGTCCATTTTGGTCCTTCTTCGTTTCGACAAGCTTCAAAGTTGACCGAAGCCAAATGTCAAGCATAGATTGATGTAATATGACACATTAAACCATGTGGAGAAGTTTGAGACCAACGAAGAGAGATTTGGTCCAAGAATCATCCACATGGACCAAGTTCGTCCATTTTGGTCCTTCTTCGTTTCGACAAGCTTCAAAGTTGACCGAAGCCAAATGTCAAGCATAGATTGATGTAATATGACACATTAAACCATGTGGAGAAGTTTGAGACCAACGAAGAGAGATTTGGTCCAAGAATCATCCACATGGACCAAGTTCGTCCATTTTGGTCCTTCTTCGTTTCGACAAGCTTCAAAGTTGACCGAAGCCAAATGTCAAGCATAGATTGATGTAATATGACACATTAAACCATGTGGAGAAGTTTGAGACCAACGAAGAGAGATTTGGTCCAAGAATCATCCACATGGACCAAGTTCGTCCATTTTGGTCCTTCTTCGTTTCGACAAGCTTCAAAGTTGACCGAAGCCAAATGTCAAGCATAGATTGATGTAATATGACACATTAAACCATGTGGAGAAGTTTGAGACCAACGAAGAGAGATTTGGTCCAAGAATCATCCACATGGACCAAGTTCGTCCATTTTGGTCCTTCTTCGTTTCGACAAGCTTCAAAGTTGACCGAAGCCAAATGTCAAGCATAGATTGATGTAATATGACACATTAAACCATGTGGAGAAGTTTGAGACCAACGAAGAGAGATTTGGTCCAAGAATCATCCACATGGACCAAGTTCGTCCATTTTGGTCCTTCTTCGTTTCGACAAGCTTCAAAGTTGACCGAAGCCAAATGTCAAGCATAGATTGATGTAATATGACACATTAAACCATGTGGAGAAGTTTGAGACCAACGAAGAGAGATTTGGTCCAAGAATCATCCACATGGACCAAGTTCGTCCATTTTGGTCCTTCTTCGTTTCGACAAGCTTCAAAGTTGACCGAAGCCAAATGTCAAGCATAGATTGATGTAATATGACACATTAAACCATGTGGAGAAGTTTGAGACCAACGAAGAGAGATTTGGTCCAAGAATCATCCACATGGACCAAGTTCGTCCATTTTGGTCCTTCTTCGTTTCGACAAGCTTCAAAGTTGACCGAAGCCAAATGTCAAGCATAGATTGATGTAATATGACACATTAAACCATGTGGAGAAGTTTGAGACCAACGAAGAGAGATTTGGTCCAAGAATCATCCACATGGACCAAGTTCGTCCATTTTGGTCCTTCTTCGTTTCGACAAGCTTCAAAGTTGACCGAAGCCAAATGTCAAGCATAGATTGATGTAATATGACACATTAAACCATGTGGAGAAGTTTGAGACCAACGAAGAGAGATTTGGTCCAAGAATCATCCACATGGACCAAGTTCGTCCATTTTGGTCCTTCTTCGTTTCGACAAGCTTCAAAGTTGACCGAAGCCAAATGTCAAGCATAGATTGATGTAATATGACACATTAAACCATGTGGAGAAGTTTGAGACCAACGAAGAGAGATTTGGTCCAAGAATCATCCACATGGACCAAGTTCGTCCATTTTGGTCCTTCTTCGTTTCGACAAGCTTCAAAGTTGACCGAAGCCAAATGTCAAGCATAGATTGATGTAATATGACACATTAAACCATGTGGAGAAGTTTGAGACCAACGAAGAGAGATTTGGTCCAAGAATCATCCACATGGACCAAGTTCGTCCATTTTGGTCCTTCTTCGTTTCGACAAGCTTCAAAGTTGACCGAAGCCAAATGTCAAGCATAGATTGATGTAATATGACACATTAAACCATGTGGAGAAGTTTGAGACCAACGAAGAGAGATTTGGTCCAAGAATCATCCACATGGACCAAGTTCGTCCATTTTGGTCCTTCTTCGTTTCGACAAGCTTCAAAGTTGACCGAAGCCAAATGTCAAGCATAGATTGATGTAATATGACACATTAAACCATGTGGAGAAGTTTGAGACCAACGAAGAGAGATTTGGTCCAAGAATCATCCACATGGACCAAGTTCGTCCATTTTGGTCCTTCTTCGTTTCGACAAGCTTCAAAGTTGACCGAAGCCAAATGTCAAGCATAGATTGATGTAATATGACACATTAAACCATGTGGAGAAGTTTGAGACCAACGAAGAGAGATTTGGTCCAAGAATCATCCACATGGACCAAGTTCGTCCATTTTGGTCCTTCTTCGTTTCGACAAGCTTCAAAGTTGACCGAAGCCAAATGTCAAGCATAGATTGATGTAATATGACACATTAAACCATGTGGAGAAGTTTGAGACCAACGAAGAGAGATTTGGTCCAAGAATCATCCACATGGACCAAGTTCGTCCATTTTGGTCCTTCTTCGTTTCGACAAGCTTCAAAGTTGACCGAAGCCAAATGTCAAGCATAGATTGATGTAATATGACACATTAAACCATGTGGAGAAGTTTGAGACCAACGAAGAGAGATTTGGTCCAAGAATCATCCACATGGACCAAGTTCGTCCATTTTGGTCCTTCTTCGTTTCGACAAGCTTCAAAGTTGACCGAAGCCAAATGTCAAGCATAGATTGATGTAATATGACACATTAAACCATGTGGAGAAGTTTGAGACCAACGAAGAGAGATTTGGTCCAAGAATCATCCACATGGACCAAGTTCGTCCATTTTGGTCCTTCTTCGTTTCGACAAGCTTCAAAGTTGACCGAAGCCAAATGTCAAGCATAGATTGATGTAATATGACACATTAAACCATGTGGAGAAGTTTGAGACCAACGAAGAGAGATTTGGTCCAAGAATCATCCACATGGACCAAGTTCGTCCATTTTGGTCCTTCTTCGTTTCGACAAGCTTCAAAGTTGACCGAAGCCAAATGTCAAGCATAGATTGATGTAATATGACACATTAAACCATGTGGAGAAGTTTGAGACCAACGAAGAGAGATTTGGTCCAAGAATCATCCACATGGACCAAGTTCGTCCATTTTGGTCCTTCTTCGTTTCGACAAGCTTCAAAGTTGACCGAAGCCAAATGTCAAGCATAGATTGATGTAATATGACACATTAAACCATGTGGAGAAGTTTGAGACCAACGAAGAGAGATTTGGTCCAAGAATCATCCACATGGACCAAGTTCGTCCATTTTGGTCCTTCTTCGTTTCGACAAGCTTCAAAGTTGACCGAAGCCAAATGTCAAGCATAGATTGATGTAATATGACACATTAAACCATGTGGAGAAGTTTGAGACCAACGAAGAGAGATTTGGTCCAAGAATCATCCACATGGACCAAGTTCGTCCATTTTGGTCCTTCTTCGTTTCGACAAGCTTCAAAGTTGACCGAAGCCAAATGTCAAGCATAGATTGATGTAATATGACACATTAAACCATGTGGAGAAGTTTGAGACCAACGAAGAGAGATTTGGTCCAAGAATCATCCACATGGACCAAGTTCGTCCATTTTGGTCCTTCTTCGTTTCGACAAGCTTCAAAGTTGACCGAAGCCAAATGTCAAGCATAGATTGATGTAATATGACACATTAAACCATGTGGAGAAGTTTGAGACCAACGAAGAGAGATTTGGTCCAAGAATCATCCACATGGACCAAGTTCGTCCATTTTGGTCCTTCTTCGTTTCGACAAGCTTCAAAGTTGACCGAAGCCAAATGTCAAGCATAGATTGATGTAATATGACACATTAAACCATGTGGAGAAGTTTGAGACCAACGAAGAGAGATTTGGTCCAAGAATCATCCACATGGACCAAGTTCGTCCATTTTGGTCCTTCTTCGTTTCGACAAGCTTCAAAGTTGACCGAAGCCAAATGTCAAGCATAGATTGATGTAATATGACACATTAAACCATGTGGAGAAGTTTGAGACCAACGAAGAGAGATTTGGTCCAAGAATCATCCACATGGACCAAGTTCGTCCATTTTGGTCCTTCTTCGTTTCGACAAGCTTCAAAGTTGACCGAAGCCAAATGTCAAGCATAGATTGATGTAATATGACACATTAAACCATGTGGAGAAGTTTGAGACCAACGAAGAGAGATTTGGTCCAAGAATCATCCACATGGACCAAGTTCGTCCATTTTGGTCCTTCTTCGTTTCGACAAGCTTCAAAGTTGACCGAAGCCAAATGTCAAGCATAGATTGATGTAATATGACACATTAAACCATGTGGAGAAGTTTGAGACCAACGAAGAGAGATTTGGTCCAAGAATCATCCACATGGACCAAGTTCGTCCATTTTGGTCCTTCTTCGTTTCGACAAGCTTCAAAGTTGACCGAAGCCAAATGTCAAGCATAGATTGATGTAATATGACACATTAAACCATGTGGAGAAGTTTGAGACCAACGAAGAGAGATTTGGTCCAAGAATCATCCACATGGACCAAGTTCGTCCATTTTGGTCCTTCTTCGTTTCGACAAGCTTCAAAGTTGACCGAAGCCAAATGTCAAGCATAGATTGATGTAATATGACACATTAAACCATGTGGAGAAGTTTGAGACCAACGAAGAGAGATTTGGTCCAAGAATCATCCACATGGACCAAGTTCGTCCATTTTGGTCCTTCTTCGTTTCGACAAGCTTCAAAGTTGACCGAAGCCAAATGTCAAGCATAGATTGATGTAATATGACACATTAAACCATGTGGAGAAGTTTGAGACCAACGAAGAGAGATTTGGTCCAAGAATCATCCACATGGACCAAGTTCGTCCATTTTGGTCCTTCTTCGTTTCGACAAGCTTCAAAGTTGACCGAAGCCAAATGTCAAGCATAGATTGATGTAATATGACACATTAAACCATGTGGAGAAGTTTGAGACCAACGAAGAGAGATTTGGTCCAAGAATCATCCACATGGACCAAGTTCGTCCATTTTGGTCCTTCTTCGTTTCGACAAGCTTCAAAGTTGACCGAAGCCAAATGTCAAGCATAGATTGATGTAATATGACACATTAAACCATGTGGAGAAGTTTGAGACCAACGAAGAGAGATTTGGTCCAAGAATCATCCACATGGACCAAGTTCGTCCATTTTGGTCCTTCTTCGTTTCGACAAGCTTCAAAGTTGACCGAAGCCAAATGTCAAGCATAGATTGATGTAATATGACACATTAAACCATGTGGAGAAGTTTGAGACCAACGAAGAGAGATTTGGTCCAAGAATCATCCACATGGACCAAGTTCGTCCATTTTGGTCCTTCTTCGTTTCGACAAGCTTCAAAGTTGACCGAAGCCAAATGTCAAGCATAGATTGATGTAATATGACACATTAAACCATGTGGAGAAGTTTGAGACCAACGAAGAGAGATTTGGTCCAAGAATCATCCACATGGACCAAGTTCGTCCATTTTGGTCCTTCTTCGTTTCGACAAGCTTCAAAGTTGACCGAAGCCAAATGTCAAGCATAGATTGATGTAATATGACACATTAAACCATGTGGAGAAGTTTGAGACCAACGAAGAGAGATTTGGTCCAAGAATCATCCACATGGACCAAGTTCGTCCATTTTGGTCCTTCTTCGTTTCGACAAGCTTCAAAGTTGACCGAAGCCAAATGTCAAGCATAGATTGATGTAATATGACACATTAAACCATGTGGAGAAGTTTGAGACCAACGAAGAGAGATTTGGTCCAAGAATCATCCACATGGACCAAGTTCGTCCATTTTGGTCCTTCTTCGTTTCGACAAGCTTCAAAGTTGACCGAAGCCAAATGTCAAGCATAGATTGATGTAATATGACACATTAAACCATGTGGAGAAGTTTGAGACCAACGAAGAGAGATTTGGTCCAAGAATCATCCACATGGACCAAGTTCGTCCATTTTGGTCCTTCTTCGTTTCGACAAGCTTCAAAGTTGACCGAAGCCAAATGTCAAGCATAGATTGATGTAATATGACACATTAAACCATGTGGAGAAGTTTGAGACCAACGAAGAGAGATTTGGTCCAAGAATCATCCACATGGACCAAGTTCGTCCATTTTGGTCCTTCTTCGTTTCGACAAGCTTCAAAGTTGACCGAAGCCAAATGTCAAGCATAGATTGATGTAATATGACACATTAAACCATGTGGAGAAGTTTGAGACCAACGAAGAGAGATTTGGTCCAAGAATCATCCACATGGACCAAGTTCGTCCATTTTGGTCCTTCTTCGTTTCGACAAGCTTCAAAGTTGACCGAAGCCAAATGTCAAGCATAGATTGATGTAATATGACACATTAAACCATGTGGAGAAGTTTGAGACCAACGAAGAGAGATTTGGTCCAAGAATCATCCACATGGACCAAGTTCGTCCATTTTGGTCCTTCTTCGTTTCGACAAGCTTCAAAGTTGACCGAAGCCAAATGTCAAGCATAGATTGATGTAATATGACACATTAAACCATGTGGAGAAGTTTGAGACCAACGAAGAGAGATTTGGTCCAAGAATCATCCACATGGACCAAGTTCGTCCATTTTGGTCCTTCTTCGTTTCGACAAGCTTCAAAGTTGACCGAAGCCAAATGTCAAGCATAGATTGATGTAATATGACACATTAAACCATGTGGAGAAGTTTGAGACCAACGAAGAGAGATTTGGTCCAAGAATCATCCACATGGACCAAGTTCGTCCATTTTGGTCCTTCTTCGTTTCGACAAGCTTCAAAGTTGACCGAAGCCAAATGTCAAGCATAGATTGATGTAATATGACACATTAAACCATGTGGAGAAGTTTGAGACCAACGAAGAGAGATTTGGTCCAAGAATCATCCACATGGACCAAGTTCGTCCATTTTGGTCCTTCTTCGTTTCGACAAGCTTCAAAGTTGACCGAAGCCAAATGTCAAGCATAGATTGATGTAATATGACACATTAAACCATGTGGAGAAGTTTGAGACCAACGAAGAGAGATTTGGTCCAAGAATCATCCACATGGACCAAGTTCGTCCATTTTGGTCCTTCTTCGTTTCGACAAGCTTCAAAGTTGACCGAAGCCAAATGTCAAGCATAGATTGATGTAATATGACACATTAAACCATGTGGAGAAGTTTGAGACCAACGAAGAGAGATTTGGTCCAAGAATCATCCACATGGACCAAGTTCGTCCATTTTGGTCCTTCTTCGTTTCGACAAGCTTCAAAGTTGACCGAAGCCAAATGTCAAGCATAGATTGATGTAATATGACACATTAAACCATGTGGAGAAGTTTGAGACCAACGAAGAGAGATTTGGTCCAAGAATCATCCACATGGACCAAGTTCGTCCATTTTGGTCCTTCTTCGTTTCGACAAGCTTCAAAGTTGACCGAAGCCAAATGTCAAGCATAGATTGATGTAATATGACACATTAAACCATGTGGAGAAGTTTGAGACCAACGAAGAGAGATTTGGTCCAAGAATCATCCACATGGACCAAGTTCGTCCATTTTGGTCCTTCTTCGTTTCGACAAGCTTCAAAGTTGACCGAAGCCAAATGTCAAGCATAGATTGATGTAATATGACACATTAAACCATGTGGAGAAGTTTGAGACCAACGAAGAGAGATTTGGTCCAAGAATCATCCACATGGACCAAGTTCGTCCATTTTGGTCCTTCTTCGTTTCGACAAGCTTCAAAGTTGACCGAAGCCAAATGTCAAGCATAGATTGATGTAATATGACACATTAAACCATGTGGAGAAGTTTGAGACCAACGAAGAGAGATTTGGTCCAAGAATCATCCACATGGACCAAGTTCGTCCATTTTGGTCCTTCTTCGTTTCGACAAGCTTCAAAGTTGACCGAAGCCAAATGTCAAGCATAGATTGATGTAATATGACACATTAAACCATGTGGAGAAGTTTGAGACCAACGAAGAGAGATTTGGTCCAAGAATCATCCACATGGACCAAGTTCGTCCATTTTGGTCCTTCTTCGTTTCGACAAGCTTCAAAGTTGACCGAAGCCAAATGTCAAGCATAGATTGATGTAATATGACACATTAAACCATGTGGAGAAGTTTGAGACCAACGAAGAGAGATTTGGTCCAAGAATCATCCACATGGACCAAGTTCGTCCATTTTGGTCCTTCTTCGTTTCGACAAGCTTCAAAGTTGACCGAAGCCAAATGTCAAGCATAGATTGATGTAATATGACACATTAAACCATGTGGAGAAGTTTGAGACCAACGAAGAGAGATTTGGTCCAAGAATCATCCACATGGACCAAGTTCGTCCATTTTGGTCCTTCTTCGTTTCGACAAGCTTCAAAGTTGACCGAAGCCAAATGTCAAGCATAGATTGATGTAATATGACACATTAAACCATGTGGAGAAGTTTGAGACCAACGAAGAGAGATTTGGTCCAAGAATCATCCACATGGACCAAGTTCGTCCATTTTGGTCCTTCTTCGTTTCGACAAGCTTCAAAGTTGACCGAAGCCAAATGTCAAGCATAGATTGATGTAATATGACACATTAAACCATGTGGAGAAGTTTGAGACCAACGAAGAGAGATTTGGTCCAAGAATCATCCACATGGACCAAGTTCGTCCATTTTGGTCCTTCTTCGTTTCGACAAGCTTCAAAGTTGACCGAAGCCAAATGTCAAGCATAGATTGATGTAATATGACACATTAAACCATGTGGAGAAGTTTGAGACCAACGAAGAGAGATTTGGTCCAAGAATCATCCACATGGACCAAGTTCGTCCATTTTGGTCCTTCTTCGTTTCGACAAGCTTCAAAGTTGACCGAAGCCAAATGTCAAGCATAGATTGATGTAATATGACACATTAAACCATGTGGAGAAGTTTGAGACCAACGAAGAGAGATTTGGTCCAAGAATCATCCACATGGACCAAGTTCGTCCATTTTGGTCCTTCTTCGTTTCGACAAGCTTCAAAGTTGACCGAAGCCAAATGTCAAGCATAGATTGATGTAATATGACACATTAAACCATGTGGAGAAGTTTGAGACCAACGAAGAGAGATTTGGTCCAAGAATCATCCACATGGACCAAGTTCGTCCATTTTGGTCCTTCTTCGTTTCGACAAGCTTCAAAGTTGACCGAAGCCAAATGTCAAGCATAGATTGATGTAATATGACACATTAAACCATGTGGAGAAGTTTGAGACCAACGAAGAGAGATTTGGTCCAAGAATCATCCACATGGACCAAGTTCGTCCATTTTGGTCCTTCTTCGTTTCGACAAGCTTCAAAGTTGACCGAAGCCAAATGTCAAGCATAGATTGATGTAATATGACACATTAAACCATGTGGAGAAGTTTGAGACCAACGAAGAGAGATTTGGTCCAAGAATCATCCACATGGACCAAGTTCGTCCATTTTGGTCCTTCTTCGTTTCGACAAGCTTCAAAGTTGACCGAAGCCAAATGTCAAGCATAGATTGATGTAATATGACACATTAAACCATGTGGAGAAGTTTGAGACCAACGAAGAGAGATTTGGTCCAAGAATCATCCACATGGACCAAGTTCGTCCATTTTGGTCCTTCTTCGTTTCGACAAGCTTCAAAGTTGACCGAAGCCAAATGTCAAGCATAGATTGATGTAATATGACACATTAAACCATGTGGAGAAGTTTGAGACCAACGAAGAGAGATTTGGTCCAAGAATCATCCACATGGACCAAGTTCGTCCATTTTGGTCCTTCTTCGTTTCGACAAGCTTCAAAGTTGACCGAAGCCAAATGTCAAGCATAGATTGATGTAATATGACACATTAAACCATGTGGAGAAGTTTGAGACCAACGAAGAGAGATTTGGTCCAAGAATCATCCACATGGACCAAGTTCGTCCATTTTGGTCCTTCTTCGTTTCGACAAGCTTCAAAGTTGACCGAAGCCAAATGTCAAGCATAGATTGATGTAATATGACACATTAAACCATGTGGAGAAGTTTGAGACCAACGAAGAGAGATTTGGTCCAAGAATCATCCACATGGACCAAGTTCGTCCATTTTGGTCCTTCTTCGTTTCGACAAGCTTCAAAGTTGACCGAAGCCAAATGTCAAGCATAGATTGATGTAATATGACACATTAAACCATGTGGAGAAGTTTGAGACCAACGAAGAGAGATTTGGTCCAAGAATCATCCACATGGACCAAGTTCGTCCATTTTGGTCCTTCTTCGTTTCGACAAGCTTCAAAGTTGACCGAAGCCAAATGTCAAGCATAGATTGATGTAATATGACACATTAAACCATGTGGAGAAGTTTGAGACCAACGAAGAGAGATTTGGTCCAAGAATCATCCACATGGACCAAGTTCGTCCATTTTGGTCCTTCTTCGTTTCGACAAGCTTCAAAGTTGACCGAAGCCAAATGTCAAGCATAGATTGATGTAATATGACACATTAAACCATGTGGAGAAGTTTGAGACCAACGAAGAGAGATTTGGTCCAAGAATCATCCACATGGACCAAGTTCGTCCATTTTGGTCCTTCTTCGTTTCGACAAGCTTCAAAGTTGACCGAAGCCAAATGTCAAGCATAGATTGATGTAATATGACACATTAAACCATGTGGAGAAGTTTGAGACCAACGAAGAGAGATTTGGTCCAAGAATCATCCACATGGACCAAGTTCGTCCATTTTGGTCCTTCTTCGTTTCGACAAGCTTCAAAGTTGACCGAAGCCAAATGTCAAGCATAGATTGATGTAATATGACACATTAAACCATGTGGAGAAGTTTGAGACCAACGAAGAGAGATTTGGTCCAAGAATCATCCACATGGACCAAGTTCGTCCATTTTGGTCCTTCTTCGTTTCGACAAGCTTCAAAGTTGACCGAAGCCAAATGTCAAGCATAGATTGATGTAATATGACACATTAAACCATGTGGAGAAGTTTGAGACCAACGAAGAGAGATTTGGTCCAAGAATCATCCACATGGACCAAGTTCGTCCATTTTGGTCCTTCTTCGTTTCGACAAGCTTCAAAGTTGACCGAAGCCAAATGTCAAGCATAGATTGATGTAATATGACACATTAAACCATGTGGAGAAGTTTGAGACCAACGAAGAGAGATTTGGTCCAAGAATCATCCACATGGACCAAGTTCGTCCATTTTGGTCCTTCTTCGTTTCGACAAGCTTCAAAGTTGACCGAAGCCAAATGTCAAGCATAGATTGATGTAATATGACACATTAAACCATGTGGAGAAGTTTGAGACCAACGAAGAGAGATTTGGTCCAAGAATCATCCACATGGACCAAGTTCGTCCATTTTGGTCCTTCTTCGTTTCGACAAGCTTCAAAGTTGACCGAAGCCAAATGTCAAGCATAGATTGATGTAATATGACACATTAAACCATGTGGAGAAGTTTGAGACCAACGAAGAGAGATTTGGTCCAAGAATCATCCAATGGACCAAGTTCGTCCATTTTGGTCCTTCTTCGTTTCGACAAGCTTCAAAGTTGACCGAAGCCAAATGTCAAGCATAGATTGATGTAATATGACACATTAAACCATGTGGAGAAGTTTGAGACCAACGAAGAGAGATTTGGTCCAAGAATCATCCACATGGACCAAGTTCGTCCATTTTGGTCCTTCTTCGTTTCGACAAGCTTCAAAGTTGACCGAAGCCAAATGTCAAGCATAGATTGATGTAATATGACACATTAAACCATGTGGAGAAGTTTGAGACCAACGAAGAGAGATTTGGTCCAAGAATCATCCACATGGACCAAGTTCGTCCATTTTGGTCCTTCTTCGTTTCGACAAGCTTCAAAGTTGACCGAAGCCAAATGTCAAGCATAGATTGATGTAATATGACACATTAAACCATGTGGAGAAGTTTGAGACCAACGAAGAGAGATTTGGTCCAAGAATCATCCACATGGACCAAGTTCGTCCATTTTGGTCCTTCTTCGTTTCGACAAGCTTCAAAGTTGACCGAAGCCAAATGTCAAGCATAGATTGATGTAATATGACACATTAAACCATGTGGAGAAGTTTGAGACCAACGAAGAGAGATTTGGTCCAAGAATCATCCACATGGACCAAGTTCGTCCATTTTGGTCCTTCTTCGTTTCGACAAGCTTCAAAGTTGACCGAAGCCAAATGTCAAGCATAGATTGATGTAATATGACACATTAAACCATGTGGAGAAGTTTGAGACCAACGAAGAGAGATTTGGTCCAAGAATCATCCACATGGACCAAGTTCGTCCATTTTGGTCCTTCTTCGTTTCGACAAGCTTCAAAGTTGACCGAAGCCAAATGTCAAGCATAGATTGATGTAATATGACACATTAAACCATGTGGAGAAGTTTGAGACCAACGAAGAGAGATTTGGTCCAAGAATCATCCACATGGACCAAGTTCGTCCATTTTGGTCCTTCTTCGTTTCGACAAGCTTCAAAGTTGACCGAAGCCAAATGTCAAGCATAGATTGATGTAATATGACACATTAAACCATGTGGAGAAGTTTGAGACCAACGAAGAGAGATTTGGTCCAAGAATCATCCACATGGACCAAGTTCGTCCATTTTGGTCCTTCTTCGTTTCGACAAGCTTCAAAGTTGACCGAAGCCAAATGTCAAGCATAGATTGATGTAATATGACACATTAAACCATGTGGAGAAGTTTGAGACCAACGAAGAGAGATTTGGTCCAAGAATCATCCACATGGACCAAGTTCGTCCATTTTGGTCCTTCTTCGTTTCGACAAGCTTCAAAGTTGACCGAAGCCAAATGTCAAGCATAGATTGATGTAATATGACACATTAAACCATGTGGAGAAGTTTGAGACCAACGAAGAGAGATTTGGTCCAAGAATCATCCACATGGACCAAGTTCGTCCATTTTGGTCCTTCTTCGTTTCGACAAGCTTCAAAGTTGACCGAAGCCAAATGTCAAGCATAGATTGATGTAATATGACACATTAAACCATGTGGAGAAGTTTGAGACCAACGAAGAGAGATTTGGTCCAAGAATCATCCACATGGACCAAGTTCGTCCATTTTGGTCCTTCTTCGTTTCGACAAGCTTCAAAGTTGACCGAAGCCAAATGTCAAGCATAGATTGATGTAATATGACACATTAAACCATGTGGAGAAGTTTGAGACCAACGAAGAGAGATTTGGTCCAAGAATCATCCACATGGACCAAGTTCGTCCATTTTGGTCCTTCTTCGTTTCGACAAGCTTCAAAGTTGACCGAAGCCAAATGTCAAGCATAGATTGATGTAATATGACACATTAAACCATGTGGAGAAGTTTGAGACCAACGAAGAGAGATTTGGTCCAAGAATCATCCACATGGACCAAGTTCGTCCATTTTGGTCCTTCTTCGTTTCGACAAGCTTCAAAGTTGACCGAAGCCAAATGTCAAGCATAGATTGATGTAATATGACACATTAAACCATGTGGAGAAGTTTGAGACCAACGAAGAGAGATTTGGTCCAAGAATCATCCACATGGACCAAGTTCGTCCATTTTGGTCCTTCTTCGTTTCGACAAGCTTCAAAGTTGACCGAAGCCAAATGTCAAGCATAGATTGATGTAATATGACACATTAAACCATGTGGAGAAGTTTGAGACCAACGAAGAGAGATTTGGTCCAAGAATCATCCACATGGACCAAGTTCGTCCATTTTGGTCCTTCTTCGTTTCGACAAGCTTCAAAGTTGACCGAAGCCAAATGTCAAGCATAGATTGATGTAATATGACACATTAAACCATGTGGAGAAGTTTGAGACCAACGAAGAGAGATTTGGTCCAAGAATCATCCACATGGACCAAGTTCGTCCATTTTGGTCCTTCTTCGTTTCGACAAGCTTCAAAGTTGACCGAAGCCAAATGTCAAGCATAGATTGATGTAATATGACACATTAAACCATGTGGAGAAGTTTGAGACCAACGAAGAGAGATTTGGTCCAAGAATCATCCACATGGACCAAGTTCGTCCATTTTGGTCCTTCTTCGTTTCGACAAGCTTCAAAGTTGACCGAAGCCAAATGTCAAGCATAGATTGATGTAATATGACACATTAAACCATGTGGAGAAGTTTGAGACCAACGAAGAGAGATTTGGTCCAAGAATCATCCACATGGACCAAGTTCGTCCATTTTGGTCCTTCTTCGTTTCGACAAGCTTCAAAGTTGACCGAAGCCAAATGTCAAGCATAGATTGATGTAATATGACACATTAAACCATGTGGAGAAGTTTGAGACCAACGAAGAGAGATTTGGTCCAAGAATCATCCACATGGACCAAGTTCGTCCATTTTGGTCCTTCTTCGTTTCGACAAGCTTCAAAGTTGACCGAAGCCAAATGTCAAGCATAGATTGATGTAATATGACACATTAAACCATGTGGAGAAGTTTGAGACCAACGAAGAGAGATTTGGTCCAAGAATCATCCACATGGACCAAGTTCGTCCATTTTGGTTTTAATGTGTCATATTTACATCAATCTATGCTTGACATTTGGCTTCGTCAACTTTGAAGCTTGTCGAAAGAAGAGGACCAAAATGGACGAACTTGGTCCATGTGGATGATTCTTGGACCAAATCTCTCTTCGTTGGTCTCAAACTTCTCCACATGGTTTAATGTGTCATATTACATCAATCTATGCTTGACATTTGGCTTCGGTCAACTTTGAAGCTTGTCGAAAGAAGAAGGACCAAAATGGACGAACTTGGTCCATGTGGATGATTCTTGGACCAAATCTCTCTTCGTTGGTCTCAAACTTCTCCACATGGTTTAATGTGTCATATTACATCAATCTATGCTTGACATTTGGCTTCGGTCAACTTTGAAGCTTGTCGAAACGAAGAAGGACCAAAATGGACGAACTTGGTCCATGTGGATGATTCTTGGACCAAATCTCTCTTCGTTGGTCTCAAACTTCTCCACATGGTTTAATGTGTCATATTACATCAATCTATGCTTGACATTTGGCTTCGGTCAACTTTGAAGCTTGTCGAAACGAAGAAGGACCAAAATGGACGAACTTGGTCCATGTGGATGATTCTTGGACCAAATCTCTCTTCGTTGGTCTCAAACTTCTCCACATGGTTTAATGTGTCATATTACATCAATCTATGCTTGACATTTGGCTTCGGTCAACTTTGAAGCTTGTCGAAACGAAGAAGGACCAAAATGGACGAACTTGGTCCATGTGGATGATTCTTGGACCAAATCTCTCTTCGTTGGTCTCAAACTTCTCCACATGGTTTAATGTGTCATATTACATCAATCTATGCTTGACATTTGGCTTCGGTCAACTTTGAAGCTTGTCGAAACGAAGAAGGACCAAAATGGACGAACTTGGTCCATGTGGATGATTCTTGGACCAAATCTCTCTTCGTTGGTCTCAAACTTCTCCACATGGTTTAATGTGTCATATTACATCAATCTATGCTTGACATTTGGCTTCGGTCAACTTTGAAGCTTGTCGAAACGAAGAAGGACCAAAATGGACGAACTTGGTCCATGTGGATGATTCTTGGACCAAATCTCTCTTCGTTGGTCTCAAACTTCTCCACATGGTTTAATGTGTCATATTACATCAATCTATGCTTGACATTTGGCTTCGGTCAACTTTGAAGCTTGTCGAAACGAAGAAGGACCAAAATGGACGAACTTGGTCCATGTGGATGATTCTTGGACCAAATCTCTCTTCGTTGGTCTCAAACTTCTCCACATGGTTTAATGTGTCATATTACATCAATCTATGCTTGACATTTGGCTTCGGTCAACTTTGAAGCTTGTCGAAACGAAGAAGGACCAAAATGGACGAACTTGGTCCATGTGGATGATTCTTGGACCAAATCTCTCTTCGTTGGTCTCAAACTTCTCCACATGGTTTAATGTGTCATATTACATCAATCTATGCTTGACATTTGGCTTCGGTCAACTTTGAAGCTTGTCGAAACGAAGAAGGACCAAAATGGACGAACTTGGTCCATGTGGATGATTCTTGGACCAAATCTCTCTTCGTTGGTCTCAAACTTCTCCACATGGTTTAATGTGTCATATTACATCAATCTATGCTTGACATTTGGCTTCGGTCAACTTTGAAGCTTGTCGAAACGAAGAAGGACCAAAATGGACGAACTTGGTCCATGTGGATGATTCTTGGACCAAATCTCTCTTCGTTGGTCTCAAACTTCTCCACATGGTTTAATGTGTCATATTACATCAATCTATGCTTGACATTTGGCTTCGGTCAACTTTGAAGCTTGTCGAAACGAAGAAGGACCAAAATGGACGAACTTGGTCCATGTGGATGATTCTTGGACCAAATCTCTCTTCGTTGGTCTCAAACTTCTCCACATGGTTTAATGTGTCATATTACATCAATCTATGCTTGACATTTGGCTTCGGTCAACTTTGAAGCTTGTCGAAACGAAGAAGGACCAAAATGGACGAACTTGGTCCATGTGGATGATTCTTGGACCAAATCTCTCTTCGTTGGTCTCAAACTTCTCCACATGGTTTAATGTGTCATATTACATCAATCTATGCTTGACATTTGGCTTCGGTCAACTTTGAAGCTTGTCGAAACGAAGAAGGACCAAAATGGACGAACTTGGTCCATGTGGATGATTCTTGGACCAAATCTCTCTTCGTTGGTCTCAAACTTCTCCACATGGTTTAATGTGTCATATTACATCAATCTATGCTTGACATTTGGCTTCGGTCAACTTTGAAGCTTGTCGAAACGAAGAAGGACCAAAATGGACGAACTTGGTCCATGTGGATGATTCTTGGACCAAATCTCTCTTCGTTGGTCTCAAACTTCTCCACATGGTTTAATGTGTCATATTACATCAATCTATGCTTGACATTTGGCTTCGGTCAACTTTGAAGCTTGTCGAAACGAAGAAGGACCAAAATGGACGAACTTGGTCCATGTGGATGATTCTTGGACCAAATCTCTCTTCGTTGGTCTCAAACTTCTCCACATGGTTTAATGTGTCATATTACATCAATCTATGCTTGACATTTGGCTTCGGTCAACTTTGAAGCTTGTCGAAACGAAGAAGGACCAAAATGGACGAACTTGGTCCATGTGGATGATTCTTGGACCAAATCTCTCTTCGTTGGTCTCAAACTTCTCCACATGGTTTAATGTGTCATATTACATCAATCTATGCTTGACATTTGGCTTCGGTCAACTTTGAAGCTTGTCGAAACGAAGAAGGACCAAAATGGACGAACTTGGTCCATGTGGATGATTCTTGGACCAAATCTCTCTTCGTTGGTCTCAAACTTCTCCACATGGTTTAATGTGTCATATTACATCAATCTATGCTTGACATTTGGCTTCGGTCAACTTTGAAGCTTGTCGAAACGAAGAAGGACCAAAATGGACGAACTTGGTCCATGTGGATGATTCTTGGACCAAATCTCTCTTCGTTGGTCTCAAACTTCTCCACATGGTTTAATGTGTCATATTACATCAATCTATGCTTGACATTTGGCTTCGGTCAACTTTGAAGCTTGTCGAAACGAAGAAGGACCAAAATGGACGAACTTGGTCCATGTGGATGATTCTTGGACCAAATCTCTCTTCGTTGGTCTCAAACTTCTCCACATGGTTTAATGTGTCATATTACATCAATCTATGCTTGACATTTGGCTTCGGTCAACTTTGAAGCTTGTCGAAACGAAGAAGGACCAAAATGGACGAACTTGGTCCATGTGGATGATTCTTGGACCAAATCTCTCTTCGTTGGTCTCAAACTTCTCCACATGGTTTAATGTGTCATATTACATCAATCTATGCTTGACATTTGGCTTCGGTCAACTTTGAAGCTTGTCGAAACGAAGAAGGACCAAAATGGACGAACTTGGTCCATGTGGATGATTCTTGGACCAAATCTCTCTTCGTTGGTCTCAAACTTCTCCACATGGTTTAATGTGTCATATTACATCAATCTATGCTTGACATTTGGCTTCGGTCAACTTTGAAGCTTGTCGAAACGAAGAAGGACCAAAATGGACGAACTTGGTCCATGTGGATGATTCTTGGACCAAATCTCTCTTCGTTGGTCTCAAACTTCTCCACATGGTTTAATGTGTCATATTACATCAATCTATGCTTGACATTTGGCTTCGGTCAACTTTGAAGCTTGTCGAAACGAAGAAGGACCAAAATGGACGAACTTGGTCCATGTGGATGATTCTTGGACCAAATCTCTCTTCGTTGGTCTCAAACTTCTCCACATGGTTTAATGTGTCATATTACATCAATCTATGCTTGACATTTGGCTTCGGTCAACTTTGAAGCTTGTCGAAACGAAGAAGGACCAAAATGGACGAACTTGGTCCATGTGGATGATTCTTGGACCAAATCTCTCTTCGTTGGTCTCAAACTTCTCCACATGGTTTAATGTGTCATATTACATCAATCTATGCTTGACATTTGGCTTCGGTCAACTTTGAAGCTTGTCGAAACGAAGAAGGACCAAAATGGACGAACTTGGTCCATGTGGATGATTCTTGGACCAAATCTCTCTTCGTTGGTCTCAAACTTCTCCACATGGTTTAATGTGTCATATTACATCAATCTATGCTTGACATTTGGCTTCGGTCAACTTTGAAGCTTGTCGAAACGAAGAAGGACCAAAATGGACGAACTTGGTCCATGTGGATGATTCTTGGACCAAATCTCTCTTCGTTGGTCTCAAACTTCTCCACATGGTTTAATGTGTCATATTACATCAATCTATGCTTGACATTTGGCTTCGGTCAACTTTGAAGCTTGTCGAAACGAAGAAGGACCAAAATGGACGAACTTGGTCCATGTGGATGATTCTTGGACCAAATCTCTCTTCGTTGGTCTCAAACTTCTCCACATGGTTTAATGTGTCATATTACATCAATCTATGCTTGACATTTGGCTTCGGTCAACTTTGAAGCTTGTCGAAACGAAGAAGGACCAAAATGGACGAACTTGGTCCATGTGGATGATTCTTGGACCAAATCTCTCTTCGTTGGTCTCAAACTTCTCCACATGGTTTAATGTGTCATATTACATCAATCTATGCTTGACATTTGGCTTCGGTCAACTTTGAAGCTTGTCGAAACGAAGAAGGACCAAAATGGACGAACTTGGTCCATGTGGATGATTCTTGGACCAAATCTCTCTTCGTTGGTCTCAAACTTCTCCACATGGTTTAATGTGTCATATTACATCAATCTATGCTTGACATTTGGCTTCGGTCAACTTTGAAGCTTGTCGAAACGAAGAAGGACCAAAATGGACGAACTTGGTCCATGTGGATGATTCTTGGACCAAATCTCTCTTCGTTGGTCTCAAACTTCTCCACATGGTTTAATGTGTCATATTACATCAATCTATGCTTGACATTTGGCTTCGGTCAACTTTGAAGCTTGTCGAAACGAAGAAGGACCAAAATGGACGAACTTGGTCCATGTGGATGATTCTTGGACCAAATCTCTCTTCGTTGGTCTCAAACTTCTCCACATGGTTTAATGTGTCATATTACATCAATCTATGCTTGACATTTGGCTTCGGTCAACTTTGAAGCTTGTCGAAACGAAGAAGGACCAAAATGGACGAACTTGGTCCATGTGGATGATTCTTGGACCAAATCTCTCTTCGTTGGTCTCAAACTTCTCCACATGGTTTAATGTGTCATATTACATCAATCTATGCTTGACATTTGGCTTCGGTCAACTTTGAAGCTTGTCGAAACGAAGAAGGACCAAAATGGACGAACTTGGTCCATGTGGATGATTCTTGGACCAAATCTCTCTTCGTTGGTCTCAAACTTCTCCACATGGTTTAATGTGTCATATTACATCAATCTATGCTTGACATTTGGCTTCGGTCAACTTTGAAGCTTGTCGAAACGAAGAAGGACCAAAATGGACGAACTTGGTCCATGTGGATGATTCTTGGACCAAATCTCTCTTCGTTGGTCTCAAACTTCTCCACATGGTTTAATGTGTCATATTACATCAATCTATGCTTGACATTTGGCTTCGGTCAACTTTGAAGCTTGTCGAAACGAAGAAGGACCAAAATGGACGAACTTGGTCCATGTGGATGATTCTTGGACCAAATCTCTCTTCGTTGGTCTCAAACTTCTCCACATGGTTTAATGTGTCATATTACATCAATCTATGCTTGACATTTGGCTTCGGTCAACTTTGAAGCTTGTCGAAACGAAGAAGGACCAAAATGGACGAACTTGGTCCATGTGGATGATTCTTGGACCAAATCTCTCTTCGTTGGTCTCAAACTTCTCCACATGGTTTAATGTGTCATATTACATCAATCTATGCTTGACATTTGGCTTCGGTCAACTTTGAAGCTTGTCGAAACGAAGAAGGACCAAAATGGACGAACTTGGTCCATGTGGATGATTCTTGGACCAAATCTCTCTTCGTTGGTCTCAAACTTCTCCACATGGTTTAATGTGTCATATTACATCAATCTATGCTTGACATTTGGCTTCGGTCAACTTTGAAGCTTGTCGAAACGAAGAAGGACCAAAATGGACGAACTTGGTCCATGTGGATGATTCTTGGACCAAATCTCTCTTCGTTGGTCTCAAACTTCTCCACATGGTTTAATGTGTCATATTACATCAATCTATGCTTGACATTTGGCTTCGGTCAACTTTGAAGCTTGTCGAAACGAAGAAGGACCAAAATGGACGAACTTGGTCCATGTGGATGATTCTTGGACCAAATCTCTCTTCGTTGGTCTCAAACTTCTCCACATGGTTTAATGTGTCATATTACATCAATCTATGCTTGACATTTGGCTTCGGTCAACTTTGAAGCTTGTCGAAACGAAGAAGGACCAAAATGGACGAACTTGGTCCATGTGGATGATTCTTGGACCAAATCTCTCTTCGTTGGTCTCAAACTTCTCCACATGGTTTAATGTGTCATATTACATCAATCTATGCTTGACATTTGGCTTCGGTCAACTTTGAAGCTTGTCGAAACGAAGAAGGACCAAAATGGACGAACTTGGTCCATGTGGATGATTCTTGGACCAAATCTCTCTTCGTTGGTCTCAAACTTCTCCACATGGTTTAATGTGTCATATTACATCAATCTATGCTTGACATTTGGCTTCGGTCAACTTTGAAGCTTGTCGAAACGAAGAAGGACCAAAATGGACGAACTTGGTCCATGTGGATGATTCTTGGACCAAATCTCTCTTCGTTGGTCTCAAACTTCTCCACATGGTTTAATGTGTCATATTACATCAATCTATGCTTGACATTTGGCTTCGGTCAACTTTGAAGCTTGTCGAAACGAAGAAGGACCAAAATGGACGAACTTGGTCCATGTGGATGATTCTTGGACCAAATCTCTCTTCGTTGGTCTCAAACTTCTCCACATGGTTTAATGTGTCATATTACATCAATCTATGCTTGACATTTGGCTTCGGTCAACTTTGAAGCTTGTCGAAACGAAGAAGGACCAAAATGGACGAACTTGGTCCATGTGGATGATTCTTGGACCAAATCTCTCTTCGTTGGTCTCAAACTTCTCCACATGGTTTAATGTGTCATATTACATCAATCTATGCTTGACATTTGGCTTCGGTCAACTTTGAAGCTTGTCGAAACGAAGAAGGACCAAAATGGACGAACTTGGTCCATGTGGATGATTCTTGGACCAAATCTCTCTTCGTTGGTCTCAAACTTCTCCACATGGTTTAATGTGTCATATTACATCAATCTATGCTTGACATTTGGCTTCGGTCAACTTTGAAGCTTGTCGAAACGAAGAAGGACCAAAATGGACGAACTTGGTCCATGTGGATGATTCTTGGACCAAATCTCTCTTCGTTGGTCTCAAACTTCTCCACATGGTTTAATGTGTCATATTACATCAATCTATGCTTGACATTTGGCTTCGGTCAACTTTGAAGCTTGTCGAAACGAAGAAGGACCAAAATGGACGAACTTGGTCCATGTGGATGATTCTTGGACCAAATCTCTCTTCGTTGGTCTCAAACTTCTCCACATGGTTTAATGTGTCATATTACATCAATCTATGCTTGACATTTGGCTTCGGTCAACTTTGAAGCTTGTCGAAACGAAGAAGGACCAAAATGGACGAACTTGGTCCATGTGGATGATTCTTGGACCAAATCTCTCTTCGTTGGTCTCAAACTTCTCCACATGGTTTAATGTGTCATATTACATCAATCTATGCTTGACATTTGGCTTCGGTCAACTTTGAAGCTTGTCGAAACGAAGAAGGACCAAAATGGACGAACTTGGTCCATGTGGATGATTCTTGGACCAAATCTCTCTTCGTTGGTCTCAAACTTCTCCACATGGTTTAATGTGTCATATTACATCAATCTATGCTTGACATTTGGCTTCGGTCAACTTTGAAGCTTGTCGAAACGAAGAAGGACCAAAATGGACGAACTTGGTCCATGTGGATGATTCTTGGACCAAATCTCTCTTCGTTGGTCTCAAACTTCTCCACATGGTTTAATGTGTCATATTACATCAATCTATGCTTGACATTTGGCTTCGGTCAACTTTGAAGCTTGTCGAAACGAAGAAGGACCAAAATGGACGAACTTGGTCCATGTGGATGATTCTTGGACCAAATCTCTCTTCGTTGGTCTCAAACTTCTCCACATGGTTTAATGTGTCATATTACATCAATCTATGCTTGACATTTGGCTTCGGTCAACTTTGAAGCTTGTCGAAACGAAGAAGGACCAAAATGGACGAACTTGGTCCATGTGGATGATTCTTGGACCAAATCTCTCTTCGTTGGTCTCAAACTTCTCCACATGGTTTAATGTGTCATATTACATCAATCTATGCTTGACATTTGGCTTCGGTCAACTTTGAAGCTTGTCGAAACGAAGAAGGACCAAAATGGACGAACTTGGTCCATGTGGATGATTCTTGGACCAAATCTCTCTTCGTTGGTCTCAAACTTCTCCACATGGTTTAATGTGTCATATTACATCAATCTATGCTTGACATTTGGCTTCGGTCAACTTTGAAGCTTGTCGAAACGAAGAAGGACCAAAATGGACGAACTTGGTCCATGTGGATGATTCTTGGACCAAATCTCTCTTCGTTGGTCTCAAACTTCTCCACATGGTTTAATGTGTCATATTACATCAATCTATGCTTGACATTTGGCTTCGGTCAACTTTGAAGCTTGTCGAAACGAAGAAGGACCAAAATGGACGAACTTGGTCCATGTGGATGATTCTTGGACCAAATCTCTCTTCGTTGGTCTCAAACTTCTCCACATGGTTTAATGTGTCATATTACATCAATCTATGCTTGACATTTGGCTTCGGTCAACTTTGAAGCTTGTCGAAACGAAGAAGGACCAAAATGGACGAACTTGGTCCATGTGGATGATTCTTGGACCAAATCTCTCTTCGTTGGTCTCAAACTTCTCCACATGGTTTAATGTGTCATATTACATCAATCTATGCTTGACATTTGGCTTCGGTCAACTTTGAAGCTTGTCGAAACGAAGAAGGACCAAAATGGACGAACTTGGTCCATGTGGATGATTCTTGGACCAAATCTCTCTTCGTTGGTCTCAAACTTCTCCACATGGTTTAATGTGTCATATTACATCAATCTATGCTTGACATTTGGCTTCGGTCAACTTTGAAGCTTGTCGAAACGAAGAAGGACCAAAATGGACGAACTTGGTCCATGTGGATGATTCTTGGACCAAATCTCTCTTCGTTGGTCTCAAACTTCTCCACATGGTTTAATGTGTCATATTACATCAATCTATGCTTGACATTTGGCTTCGGTCAACTTTGAAGCTTGTCGAAACGAAGAAGGACCAAAATGGACGAACTTGGTCCATGTGGATGATTCTTGGACCAAATCTCTCTTCGTTGGTCTCAAACTTCTCCACATGGTTTAATGTGTCATATTACATCAATCTATGCTTGACATTTGGCTTCGGTCAACTTTGAAGCTTGTCGAAACGAAGAAGGACCAAAATGGACGAACTTGGTCCATGTGGATGATTCTTGGACCAAATCTCTCTTCGTTGGTCTCAAACTTCTCCACATGGTTTAATGTGTCATATTACATCAATCTATGCTTGACATTTGGCTTCGGTCAACTTTGAAGCTTGTCGAAACGAAGAAGGACCAAAATGGACGAACTTGGTCCATGTGGATGATTCTTGGACCAAATCTCTCTTCGTTGGTCTCAAACTTCTCCACATGGTTTAATGTGTCATATTACATCAATCTATGCTTGACATTTGGCTTCGGTCAACTTTGAAGCTTGTCGAAACGAAGAAGGACCAAAATGGACGAACTTGGTCCATGTGGATGATTCTTGGACCAAATCTCTCTTCGTTGGTCTCAAACTTCTCCACATGGTTTAATGTGTCATATTACATCAATCTATGCTTGACATTTGGCTTCGGTCAACTTTGAAGCTTGTCGAAACGAAGAAGGACCAAAATGGACGAACTTGGTCCATGTGGATGATTCTTGGACCAAATCTCTCTTCGTTGGTCTCAAACTTCTCCACATGGTTTAATGTGTCATATTACATCAATCTATGCTTGACATTTGGCTTCGGTCAACTTTGAAGCTTGTCGAAACGAAGAAGGACCAAAATGGACGAACTTGGTCCATGTGGATGATTCTTGGACCAAATCTCTCTTCGTTGGTCTCAAACTTCTCCACATGGTTTAATGTGTCATATTACATCAATCTATGCTTGACATTTGGCTTCGGTCAACTTTGAAGCTTGTCGAAACGAAGAAGGACCAAAATGGACGAACTTGGTCCATGTGGATGATTCTTGGACCAAATCTCTCTTCGTTGGTCTCAAACTTCTCCACATGGTTTAATGTGTCATATTACATCAATCTATGCTTGACATTTGGCTTCGGTCAACTTTGAAGCTTGTCGAAACGAAGAAGGACCAAAATGGACGAACTTGGTCCATGTGGATGATTCTTGGACCAAATCTCTCTTCGTTGGTCTCAAACTTCTCCACATGGTTTAATGTGTCATATTACATCAATCTATGCTTGACATTTGGCTTCGGTCAACTTTGAAGCTTGTCGAAACGAAGAAGGACCAAAATGGACGAACTTGGTCCATGTGGATGATTCTTGGACCAAATCTCTCTTCGTTGGTCTCAAACTTCTCCACATGGTTTAATGTGTCATATTACATCAATCTATGCTTGACATTTGGCTTCGGTCAACTTTGAAGCTTGTCGAAACGAAGAAGGACCAAAATGGACGAACTTGGTCCATGTGGATGATTCTTGGACCAAATCTCTCTTCGTTGGTCTCAAACTTCTCCACATGGTTTAATGTGTCATATTACATCAATCTATGCTTGACATTTGGCTTCGGTCAACTTTGAAGCTTGTCGAAACGAAGAAGGACCAAAATGGACGAACTTGGTCCATGTGGATGATTCTTGGACCAAATCTCTCTTCGTTGGTCTCAAACTTCTCCACATGGTTTAATGTGTCATATTACATCAATCTATGCTTGACATTTGGCTTCGGTCAACTTTGAAGCTTGTCGAAACGAAGAAGGACCAAAATGGACGAACTTGGTCCATGTGGATGATTCTTGGACCAAATCTCTCTTCGTTGGTCTCAAACTTCTCCACATGGTTTAATGTGTCATATTACATCAATCTATGCTTGACATTTGGCTTCGGTCAACTTTGAAGCTTGTCGAAACGAAGAAGGACCAAAATGGACGAACTTGGTCCATGTGGATGATTCTTGGACCAAATCTCTCTTCGTTGGTCTCAAACTTCTCCACATGGTTTAATGTGTCATATTACATCAATCTATGCTTGACATTTGGCTTCGGTCAACTTTGAAGCTTGTCGAAACGAAGAAGGACCAAAATGGACGAACTTGGTCCATGTGGATGATTCTTGGACCAAATCTCTCTTCGTTGGTCTCAAACTTCTCCACATGGTTTAATGTGTCATATTACATCAATCTATGCTTGACATTTGGCTTCGGTCAACTTTGAAGCTTGTCGAAACGAAGAAGGACCAAAATGGACGAACTTGGTCCATGTGGATGATTCTTGGACCAAATCTCTCTTCGTTGGTCTCAAACTTCTCCACATGGTTTAATGTGTCATATTACATCAATCTATGCTTGACATTTGGCTTCGGTCAACTTTGAAGCTTGTCGAAACGAAGAAGGACCAAAATGGACGAACTTGGTCCATGTGGATGATTCTTGGACCAAATCTCTCTTCGTTGGTCTCAAACTTCTCCACATGGTTTAATGTGTCATATTACATCAATCTATGCTTGACATTTGGCTTCGGTCAACTTTGAAGCTTGTCGAAACGAAGAAGGACCAAAATGGACGAACTTGGTCCATGTGGATGATTCTTGGACCAAATCTCTCTTCGTTGGTCTCAAACTTCTCCACATGGTTTAATGTGTCATATTACATCAATCTATGCTTGACATTTGGCTTCGGTCAACTTTGAAGCTTGTCGAAACGAAGAAGGACCAAAATGGACGAACTTGGTCCATGTGGATGATTCTTGGACCAAATCTCTCTTCGTTGGTCTCAAACTTCTCCACATGGTTTAATGTGTCATATTACATCAATCTATGCTTGACATTTGGCTTCGGTCAACTTTGAAGCTTGTCGAAACGAAGAAGGACCAAAATGGACGAACTTGGTCCATGTGGATGATTCTTGGACCAAATCTCTCTTCGTTGGTCTCAAACTTCTCCACATGGTTTAATGTGTCATATTACATCAATCTATGCTTGACATTTGGCTTCGGTCAACTTTGAAGCTTGTCGAAACGAAGAAGGACCAAAATGGACGAACTTGGTCCATGTGGATGATTCTTGGACCAAATCTCTCTTCGTTGGTCTCAAACTTCTCCACATGGTTTAATGTGTCATATTACATCAATCTATGCTTGACATTTGGCTTCGGTCAACTTTGAAGCTTGTCGAAACGAAGAAGGACCAAAATGGACGAACTTGGTCCATGTGGATGATTCTTGGACCAAATCTCTCTTCGTTGGTCTCAAACTTCTCCACATGGTTTAATGTGTCATATTACATCAATCTATGCTTGACATTTGGCTTCGGTCAACTTTGAAGCTTGTCGAAACGAAGAAGGACCAAAATGGACGAACTTGGTCCATGTGGATGATTCTTGGACCAAATCTCTCTTCGTTGGTCTCAAACTTCTCCACATGGTTTAATGTGTCATATTACATCAATCTATGCTTGACATTTGGCTTCGGTCAACTTTGAAGCTTGTCGAAACGAAGAAGGACCAAAATGGACGAACTTGGTCCATGTGGATGATTCTTGGACCAAATCTCTCTTCGTTGGTCTCAAACTTCTCCACATGGTTTAATGTGTCATATTACATCAATCTATGCTTGACATTTGGCTTCGGTCAACTTTGAAGCTTGTCGAAACGAAGAAGGACCAAAATGGACGAACTTGGTCCATGTGGATGATTCTTGGACCAAATCTCTCTTCGTTGGTCTCAAACTTCTCCACATGGTTTAATGTGTCATATTACATCAATCTATGCTTGACATTTGGCTTCGGTCAACTTTGAAGCTTGTCGAAACGAAGAAGGACCAAAATGGACGAACTTGGTCCATGTGGATGATTCTTGGACCAAATCTCTCTTCGTTGGTCTCAAACTTCTCCACATGGTTTAATGTGTCATATTACATCAATCTATGCTTGACATTTGGCTTCGGTCAACTTTGAAGCTTGTCGAAACGAAGAAGGACCAAAATGGACGAACTTGGTCCATGTGGATGATTCTTGGACCAAATCTCTCTTCGTTGGTCTCAAACTTCTCCACATGGTTTAATGTGTCATATTACATCAATCTATGCTTGACATTTGGCTTCGGTCAACTTTGAAGCTTGTCGAAACGAAGAAGGACCAAAATGGACGAACTTGGTCCATGTGGATGATTCTTGGACCAAATCTCTCTTCGTTGGTCTCAAACTTCTCCACATGGTTTAATGTGTCATATTACATCAATCTATGCTTGACATTTGGCTTCGGTCAACTTTGAAGCTTGTCGAAACGAAGAAGGACCAAAATGGACGAACTTGGTCCATGTGGATGATTCTTGGACCAAATCTCTCTTCGTTGGTCTCAAACTTCTCCACATGGTTTAATGTGTCATATTACATCAATCTATGCTTGACATTTGGCTTCGGTCAACTTTGAAGCTTGTCGAAACGAAGAAGGACCAAAATGGACGAACTTGGTCCATGTGGATGATTCTTGGACCAAATCTCTCTTCGTTGGTCTCAAACTTCTCCACATGGTTTAATGTGTCATATTACATCAATCTATGCTTGACATTTGGCTTCGGTCAACTTTGAAGCTTGTCGAAACGAAGAAGGACCAAAATGGACGAACTTGGTCCATGTGGATGATTCTTGGACCAAATCTCTCTTCGTTGGTCTCAAACTTCTCCACATGGTTTAATGTGTCATATTACATCAATCTATGCTTGACATTTGGCTTCGGTCAACTTTGAAGCTTGTCGAAACGAAGAAGGACCAAAATGGACGAACTTGGTCCATGTGGATGATTCTTGGACCAAATCTCTCTTCGTTGGTCTCAAACTTCTCCACATGGTTTAATGTGTCATATTACATCAATCTATGCTTGACATTTGGCTTCGGTCAACTTTGAAGCTTGTCGAAACGAAGAAGGACCAAAATGGACGAACTTGGTCCATGTGGATGATTCTTGGACCAAATCTCTCTTCGTTGGTCTCAAACTTCTCCACATGGTTTAATGTGTCATATTACATCAATCTATGCTTGACATTTGGCTTCGGTCAACTTTGAAGCTTGTCGAAACGAAGAAGGACCAAAATGGACGAACTTGGTCCATGTGGATGATTCTTGGACCAAATCTCTCTTCGTTGGTCTCAAACTTCTCCACATGGTTTAATGTGTCATATTACATCAATCTATGCTTGACATTTGGCTTCGGTCAACTTTGAAGCTTGTCGAAACGAAGAAGGACCAAAATGGACGAACTTGGTCCATGTGGATGATTCTTGGACCAAATCTCTCTTCGTTGGTCTCAAACTTCTCCACATGGTTTAATGTGTCATATTACATCAATCTATGCTTGACATTTGGCTTCGGTCAACTTTGAAGCTTGTCGAAACGAAGAAGGACCAAAATGGACGAACTTGGTCCATGTGGATGATTCTTGGACCAAATCTCTCTTCGTTGGTCTCAAACTTCTCCACATGGTTTAATGTGTCATATTACATCAATCTATGCTTGACATTTGGCTTCGGTCAACTTTGAAGCTTGTCGAAACGAAGAAGGACCAAAATGGACGAACTTGGTCCATGTGGATGATTCTTGGACCAAATCTCTCTTCGTTGGTCTCAAACTTCTCCACATGGTTTAATGTGTCATATTACATCAATCTATGCTTGACATTTGGCTTCGGTCAACTTTGAAGCTTGTCGAAACGAAGAAGGACCAAAATGGACGAACTTGGTCCATGTGGATGATTCTTGGACCAAATCTCTCTTCGTTGGTCTCAAACTTCTCCACATGGTTTAATGTGTCATATTACATCAATCTATGCTTGACATTTGGCTTCGGTCAACTTTGAAGCTTGTCGAAACGAAGAAGGACCAAAATGGACGAACTTGGTCCATGTGGATGATTCTTGGACCAAATCTCTCTTCGTTGGTCTCAAACTTCTCCACATGGTTTAATGTGTCATATTACATCAATCTATGCTTGACATTTGGCTTCGGTCAACTTTGAAGCTTGTCGAAACGAAGAAGGACCAAAATGGACGAACTTGGTCCATGTGGATGATTCTTGGACCAAATCTCTCTTCGTTGGTCTCAAACTTCTCCACATGGTTTAATGTGTCATATTACATCAATCTATGCTTGACATTTGGCTTCGGTCAACTTTGAAGCTTGTCGAAACGAAGAAGGACCAAAATGGACGAACTTGGTCCATGTGGATGATTCTTGGACCAAATCTCTCTTCGTTGGTCTCAAACTTCTCCACATGGTTTAATGTGTCATATTACATCAATCTATGCTTGACATTTGGCTTCGGTCAACTTTGAAGCTTGTCGAAACGAAGAAGGACCAAAATGGACGAACTTGGTCCATGTGGATGATTCTTGGACCAAATCTCTCTTCGTTGGTCTCAAACTTCTCCACATGGTTTAATGTGTCATATTACATCAATCTATGCTTGACATTTGGCTTCGGTCAACTTTGAAGCTTGTCGAAACGAAGAAGGACCAAAATGGACGAACTTGGTCCATGTGGATGATTCTTGGACCAAATCTCTCTTCGTTGGTCTCAAACTTCTCCACATGGTTTAATGTGTCATATTACATCAATCTATGCTTGACATTTGGCTTCGGTCAACTTTGAAGCTTGTCGAAACGAAGAAGGACCAAAATGGACGAACTTGGTCCATGTGGATGATTCTTGGACCAAATCTCTCTTCGTTGGTCTCAAACTTCTCCACATGGTTTAATGTGTCATATTACATCAATCTATGCTTGACATTTGGCTTCGGTCAACTTTGAAGCTTGTCGAAACGAAGAAGGACCAAAATGGACGAACTTGGTCCATGTGGATGATTCTTGGACCAAATCTCTCTTCGTTGGTCTCAAACTTCTCCACATGGTTTAATGTGTCATATTACATCAATCTATGCTTGACATTTGGCTTCGGTCAACTTTGAAGCTTGTCGAAACGAAGAAGGACCAAAATGGACGAACTTGGTCCATGTGGATGATTCTTGGACCAAATCTCTCTTCGTTGGTCTCAAACTTCTCCACATGGTTTAATGTGTCATATTACATCAATCTATGCTTGACATTTGGCTTCGGTCAACTTTGAAGCTTGTCGAAACGAAGAAGGACCAAAATGGACGAACTTGGTCCATGTGGATGATTCTTGGACCAAATCTCTCTTCGTTGGTCTCAAACTTCTCCACATGGTTTAATGTGTCATATTACATCAATCTATGCTTGACATTTGGCTTCGGTCAACTTTGAAGCTTGTCGAAACGAAGAAGGACCAAAATGGACGAACTTGGTCCATGTGGATGATTCTTGGACCAAATCTCTCTTCGTTGGTCTCAAACTTCTCCACATGGTTTAATGTGTCATATTACATCAATCTATGCTTGACATTTGGCTTCGGTCAACTTTGAAGCTTGTCGAAACGAAGAAGGACCAAAATGGACGAACTTGGTCCATGTGGATGATTCTTGGACCAAATCTCTCTTCGTTGGTCTCAAACTTCTCCACATGGTTTAATGTGTCATATTACATCAATCTATGCTTGACATTTGGCTTCGGTCAACTTTGAAGCTTGTCGAAACGAAGAAGGACCAAAATGGACGAACTTGGTCCATGTGGATGATTCTTGGACCAAATCTCTCTTCGTTGGTCTCAAACTTCTCCACATGGTTTAATGTGTCATATTACATCAATCTATGCTTGACATTTGGCTTCGGTCAACTTTGAAGCTTGTCGAAACGAAGAAGGACCAAAATGGACGAACTTGGTCCATGTGGATGATTCTTGGACCAAATCTCTCTTCGTTGGTCTCAAACTTCTCCACATGGTTTAATGTGTCATATTACATCAATCTATGCTTGACATTTGGCTTCGGTCAACTTTGAAGCTTGTCGAAACGAAGAAGGACCAAAATGGACGAACTTGGTCCATGTGGATGATTCTTGGACCAAATCTCTCTTCGTTGGTCTCAAACTTCTCCACATGGTTTAATGTGTCATATTACATCAATCTATGCTTGACATTTGGCTTCGGTCAACTTTGAAGCTTGTCGAAACGAAGAAGGACCAAAATGGACGAACTTGGTCCATGTGGATGATTCTTGGACCAAATCTCTCTTCGTTGGTCTCAAACTTCTCCACATGGTTTAATGTGTCATATTACATCAATCTATGCTTGACATTTGGCTTCGGTCAACTTTGAAGCTTGTCGAAACGAAGAAGGACCAAAATGGACGAACTTGGTCCATGTGGATGATTCTTGGACCAAATCTCTCTTCGTTGGTCTCAAACTTCTCCACATGGTTTAATGTGTCATATTACATCAATCTATGCTTGACATTTGGCTTCGGTCAACTTTGAAGCTTGTCGAAACGAAGAAGGACCAAAATGGACGAACTTGGTCCATGTGGATGATTCTTGGACCAAATCTCTCTTCGTTGGTCTCAAACTTCTCCACATGGTTTAATGTGTCATATTACATCAATCTATGCTTGACATTTGGCTTCGGTCAACTTTGAAGCTTGTCGAAACGAAGAAGGACCAAAATGGACGAACTTGGTCCATGTGGATGATTCTTGGACCAAATCTCTCTTCGTTGGTCTCAAACTTCTCCACATGGTTTAATGTGTCATATTACATCAATCTATGCTTGACATTTGGCTTCGGTCAACTTTGAAGCTTGTCGAAACGAAGAAGGACCAAAATGGACGAACTTGGTCCATGTGGATGATTCTTGGACCAAATCTCTCTTCGTTGGTCTCAAACTTCTCCACATGGTTTAATGTGTCATATTACATCAATCTATGCTTGACATTTGGCTTCGGTCAACTTTGAAGCTTGTCGAAACGAAGAAGGACCAAAATGGACGAACTTGGTCCATGTGGATGATTCTTGGACCAAATCTCTCTTCGTTGGTCTCAAACTTCTCCACATGGTTTAATGTGTCATATTACATCAATCTATGCTTGACATTTGGCTTCGGTCAACTTTGAAGCTTGTCGAAACGAAGAAGGACCAAAATGGACGAACTTGGTCCATGTGGATGATTCTTGGACCAAATCTCTCTTCGTTGGTCTCAAACTTCTCCACATGGTTTAATGTGTCATATTACATCAATCTATGCTTGACATTTGGCTTCGGTCAACTTTGAAGCTTGTCGAAACGAAGAAGGACCAAAATGGACGAACTTGGTCCATGTGGATGATTCTTGGACCAAATCTCTCTTCGTTGGTCTCAAACTTCTCCACATGGTTTAATGTGTCATATTACATCAATCTATGCTTGACATTTGGCTTCGGTCAACTTTGAAGCTTGTCGAAACGAAGAAGGACCAAAATGGACGAACTTGGTCCATGTGGATGATTCTTGGACCAAATCTCTCTTCGTTGGTCTCAAACTTCTCCACATGGTTTAATGTGTCATATTACATCAATCTATGCTTGACATTTGGCTTCGGTCAACTTTGAAGCTTGTCGAAACGAAGAAGGACCAAAATGGACGAACTTGGTCCATGTGGATGATTCTTGGACCAAATCTCTCTTCGTTGGTCTCAAACTTCTCCACATGGTTTAATGTGTCATATTACATCAATCTATGCTTGACATTTGGCTTCGGTCAACTTTGAAGCTTGTCGAAACGAAGAAGGACCAAAATGGACGAACTTGGTCCATGTGGATGATTCTTGGACCAAATCTCTCTTCGTTGGTCTCAAACTTCTCCACATGGTTTAATGTGTCATATTACATCAATCTATGCTTGACATTTGGCTTCGGTCAACTTTGAAGCTTGTCGAAACGAAGAAGGACCAAAATGGACGAACTTGGTCCATGTGGATGATTCTTGGACCAAATCTCTCTTCGTTGGTCTCAAACTTCTCCACATGGTTTAATGTGTCATATTACATCAATCTATGCTTGACATTTGGCTTCGGTCAACTTTGAAGCTTGTCGAAACGAAGAAGGACCAAAATGGACGAACTTGGTCCATGTGGATGATTCTTGGACCAAATCTCTCTTCGTTGGTCTCAAACTTCTCCACATGGTTTAATGTGTCATATTACATCAATCTATGCTTGACATTTGGCTTCGGTCAACTTTGAAGCTTGTCGAAACGAAGAAGGACCAAAATGGACGAACTTGGTCCATGTGGATGATTCTTGGACCAAATCTCTCTTCGTTGGTCTCAAACTTCTCCACATGGTTTAATGTGTCATATTACATCAATCTATGCTTGACATTTGGCTTCGGTCAACTTTGAAGCTTGTCGAAACGAAGAAGGACCAAAATGGACGAACTTGGTCCATGTGGATGATTCTTGGACCAAATCTCTCTTCGTTGGTCTCAAACTTCTCCACATGGTTTAATGTGTCATATTACATCAATCTATGCTTGACATTTGGCTTCGGTCAACTTTGAAGCTTGTCGAAACGAAGAAGGACCAAAATGGACGAACTTGGTCCATGTGGATGATTCTTGGACCAAATCTCTCTTCGTTGGTCTCAAACTTCTCCACATGGTTTAATGTGTCATATTACATCAATCTATGCTTGACATTTGGCTTCGGTCAACTTTGAAGCTTGTCGAAACGAAGAAGGACCAAAATGGACGAACTTGGTCCATGTGGATGATTCTTGGACCAAATCTCTCTTCGTTGGTCTCAAACTTCTCCACATGGTTTAATGTGTCATATTACATCAATCTATGCTTGACATTTGGCTTCGGTCAACTTTGAAGCTTGTCGAAACGAAGAAGGACCAAAATGGACGAACTTGGTCCATGTGGATGATTCTTGGACCAAATCTCTCTTCGTTGGTCTCAAACTTCTCCACATGGTTTAATGTGTCATATTACATCAATCTATGCTTGACATTTGGCTTCGGTCAACTTTGAAGCTTGTCGAAACGAAGAAGGACCAAAATGGACGAACTTGGTCCATGTGGATGATTCTTGGACCAAATCTCTCTTCGTTGGTCTCAAACTTCTCCACATGGTTTAATGTGTCATATTACATCAATCTATGCTTGACATTTGGCTTCGGTCAACTTTGAAGCTTGTCGAAACGAAGAAGGACCAAAATGGACGAACTTGGTCCATGTGGATGATTCTTGGACCAAATCTCTCTTCGTTGGTCTCAAACTTCTCCACATGGTTTAATGTGTCATATTACATCAATCTATGCTTGACATTTGGCTTCGGTCAACTTTGAAGCTTGTCGAAACGAAGAAGGACCAAAATGGACGAACTTGGTCCATGTGGATGATTCTTGGACCAAATCTCTCTTCGTTGGTCTCAAACTTCTCCACATGGTTTAATGTGTCATATTACATCAATCTATGCTTGACATTTGGCTTCGGTCAACTTTGAAGCTTGTCGAAACGAAGAAGGACCAAAATGGACGAACTTGGTCCATGTGGATGATTCTTGGACCAAATCTCTCTTCGTTGGTCTCAAACTTCTCCACATGGTTTAATGTGTCATATTACATCAATCTATGCTTGACATTTGGCTTCGGTCAACTTTGAAGCTTGTCGAAACGAAGAAGGACCAAAATGGACGAACTTGGTCCATGTGGATGATTCTTGGACCAAATCTCTCTTCGTTGGTCTCAAACTTCTCCACATGGTTTAATGTGTCATATTACATCAATCTATGCTTGACATTTGGCTTCGGTCAACTTTGAAGCTTGTCGAAACGAAGAAGGACCAAAATGGACGAACTTGGTCCATGTGGATGATTCTTGGACCAAATCTCTCTTCGTTGGTCTCAAACTTCTCCACATGGTTTAATGTGTCATATTACATCAATCTATGCTTGACATTTGGCTTCGGTCAACTTTGAAGCTTGTCGAAACGAAGAAGGACCAAAATGGACGAACTTGGTCCATGTGGATGATTCTTGGACCAAATCTCTCTTCGTTGGTCTCAAACTTCTCCACATGGTTTAATGTGTCATATTACATCAATCTATGCTTGACATTTGGCTTCGGTCAACTTTGAAGCTTGTCGAAACGAAGAAGGACCAAAATGGACGAACTTGGTCCATGTGGATGATTCTTGGACCAAATCTCTCTTCGTTGGTCTCAAACTTCTCCACATGGTTTAATGTGTCATATTACATCAATCTATGCTTGACATTTGGCTTCGGTCAACTTTGAAGCTTGTCGAAACGAAGAAGGACCAAAATGGACGAACTTGGTCCATGTGGATGATTCTTGGACCAAATCTCTCTTCGTTGGTCTCAAACTTCTCCACATGGTTTAATGTGTCATATTACATCAATCTATGCTTGACATTTGGCTTCGGTCAACTTTGAAGCTTGTCGAAACGAAGAAGGACCAAAATGGACGAACTTGGTCCATGTGGATGATTCTTGGACCAAATCTCTCTTCGTTGGTCTCAAACTTCTCCACATGGTTTAATGTGTCATATTACATCAATCTATGCTTGACATTTGGCTTCGGTCAACTTTGAAGCTTGTCGAAACGAAGAAGGACCAAAATGGACGAACTTGGTCCATGTGGATGATTCTTGGACCAAATCTCTCTTCGTTGGTCTCAAACTTCTCCACATGGTTTAATGTGTCATATTACATCAATCTATGCTTGACATTTGGCTTCGGTCAACTTTGAAGCTTGTCGAAACGAAGAAGGACCAAAATGGACGAACTTGGTCCATGTGGATGATTCTTGGACCAAATCTCTCTTCGTTGGTCTCAAACTTCTCCACATGGTTTAATGTGTCATATTACATCAATCTATGCTTGACATTTGGCTTCGGTCAACTTTGAAGCTTGTCGAAACGAAGAAGGACCAAAATGGACGAACTTGGTCCATGTGGATGATTCTTGGACCAAATCTCTCTTCGTTGGTCTCAAACTTCTCCACATGGTTTAATGTGTCATATTACATCAATCTATGCTTGACATTTGGCTTCGGTCAACTTTGAAGCTTGTCGAAACGAAGAAGGACCAAAATGGACGAACTTGGTCCATGTGGATGATTCTTGGACCAAATCTCTCTTCGTTGGTCTCAAACTTCTCCACATGGTTTAATGTGTCATATTACATCAATCTATGCTTGACATTTGGCTTCGGTCAACTTTGAAGCTTGTCGAAACGAAGAAGGACCAAAATGGACGAACTTGGTCCATGTGGATGATTCTTGGACCAAATCTCTCTTCGTTGGTCTCAAACTTCTCCACATGGTTTAATGTGTCATATTACATCAATCTATGCTTGACATTTGGCTTCGGTCAACTTTGAAGCTTGTCGAAACGAAGAAGGACCAAAATGGACGAACTTGGTCCATGTGGATGATTCTTGGACCAAATCTCTCTTCGTTGGTCTCAAACTTCTCCACATGGTTTAATGTGTCATATTACATCAATCTATGCTTGACATTTGGCTTCGGTCAACTTTGAAGCTTGTCGAAACGAAGAAGGACCAAAATGGACGAACTTGGTCCATGTGGATGATTCTTGGACCAAATCTCTCTTCGTTGGTCTCAAACTTCTCCACATGGTTTAATGTGTCATATTACATCAATCTATGCTTGACATTTGGCTTCGGTCAACTTTGAAGCTTGTCGAAACGAAGAAGGACCAAAATGGACGAACTTGGTCCATGTGGATGATTCTTGGACCAAATCTCTCTTCGTTGGTCTCAAACTTCTCCACATGGTTTAATGTGTCATATTACATCAATCTATGCTTGACATTTGGCTTCGGTCAACTTTGAAGCTTGTCGAAACGAAGAAGGACCAAAATGGACGAACTTGGTCCATGTGGATGATTCTTGGACCAAATCTCTCTTCGTTGGTCTCAAACTTCTCCACATGGTTTAATGTGTCATATTACATCAATCTATGCTTGACATTTGGCTTCGGTCAACTTTGAAGCTTGTCGAAACGAAGAAGGACCAAAATGGACGAACTTGGTCCATGTGGATGATTCTTGGACCAAATCTCTCTTCGTTGGTCTCAAACTTCTCCACATGGTTTAATGTGTCATATTACATCAATCTATGCTTGACATTTGGCTTCGGTCAACTTTGAAGCTTGTCGAAACGAAGAAGGACCAAAATGGACGAACTTGGTCCATGTGGATGATTCTTGGACCAAATCTCTCTTCGTTGGTCTCAAACTTCTCCACATGGTTTAATGTGTCATATTACATCAATCTATGCTTGACATTTGGCTTCGGTCAACTTTGAAGCTTGTCGAAACGAAGAAGGACCAAAATGGACGAACTTGGTCCATGTGGATGATTCTTGGACCAAATCTCTCTTCGTTGGTCTCAAACTTCTCCACATGGTTTAATGTGTCATATTACATCAATCTATGCTTGACATTTGGCTTCGGTCAACTTTGAAGCTTGTCGAAACGAAGAAGGACCAAAATGGACGAACTTGGTCCATGTGGATGATTCTTGGACCAAATCTCTCTTCGTTGGTCTCAAACTTCTCCACATGGTTTAATGTGTCATATTACATCAATCTATGCTTGACATTTGGCTTCGGTCAACTTTGAAGCTTGTCGAAACGAAGAAGGACCAAAATGGACGAACTTGGTCCATGTGGATGATTCTTGGACCAAATCTCTCTTCGTTGGTCTCAAACTTCTCCACATGGTTTAATGTGTCATATTACATCAATCTATGCTTGACATTTGGCTTCGGTCAACTTTGAAGCTTGTCGAAACGAAGAAGGACCAAAATGGACGAACTTGGTCCATGTGGATGATTCTTGGACCAAATCTCTCTTCGTTGGTCTCAAACTTCTCCACATGGTTTAATGTGTCATATTACATCAATCTATGCTTGACATTTGGCTTCGGTCAACTTTGAAGCTTGTCGAAACGAAGAAGGACCAAAATGGACGAACTTGGTCCATGTGGATGATTCTTGGACCAAATCTCTCTTCGTTGGTCTCAAACTTCTCCACATGGTTTAATGTGTCATATTACATCAATCTATGCTTGACATTTGGCTTCGGTCAACTTTGAAGCTTGTCGAAACGAAGAAGGACCAAAATGGACGAACTTGGTCCATGTGGATGATTCTTGGACCAAATCTCTCTTCGTTGGTCTCAAACTTCTCCACATGGTTTAATGTGTCATATTACATCAATCTATGCTTGACATTTGGCTTCGGTCAACTTTGAAGCTTGTCGAAACGAAGAAGGACCAAAATGGACGAACTTGGTCCATGTGGATGATTCTTGGACCAAATCTCTCTTCGTTGGTCTCAAACTTCTCCACATGGTTTAATGTGTCATATTACATCAATCTATGCTTGACATTTGGCTTCGGTCAACTTTGAAGCTTGTCGAAACGAAGAAGGACCAAAATGGACGAACTTGGTCCATGTGGATGATTCTTGGACCAAATCTCTCTTCGTTGGTCTCAAACTTCTCCACATGGTTTAATGTGTCATATTACATCAATCTATGCTTGACATTTGGCTTCGGTCAACTTTGAAGCTTGTCGAAACGAAGAAGGACCAAAATGGACGAACTTGGTCCATGTGGATGATTCTTGGACCAAATCTCTCTTCGTTGGTCTCAAACTTCTCCACATGGTTTAATGTGTCATATTACATCAATCTATGCTTGACATTTGGCTTCGGTCAACTTTGAAGCTTGTCGAAACGAAGAAGGACCAAAATGGACGAACTTGGTCCATGTGGATGATTCTTGGACCAAATCTCTCTTCGTTGGTCTCAAACTTCTCCACATGGTTTAATGTGTCATATTACATCAATCTATGCTTGACATTTGGCTTCGGTCAACTTTGAAGCTTGTCGAAACGAAGAAGGACCAAAATGGACGAACTTGGTCCATGTGGATGATTCTTGGACCAAATCTCTCTTCGTTGGTCTCAAACTTCTCCACATGGTTTAATGTGTCATATTACATCAATCTATGCTTGACATTTGGCTTCGGTCAACTTTGAAGCTTGTCGAAACGAAGAAGGACCAAAATGGACGAACTTGGTCCATGTGGATGATTCTTGGACCAAATCTCTCTTCGTTGGTCTCAAACTTCTCCACATGGTTTAATGTGTCATATTACATCAATCTATGCTTGACATTTGGCTTCGGTCAACTTTGAAGCTTGTCGAAACGAAGAAGGACCAAAATGGACGAACTTGGTCCATGTGGATGATTCTTGGACCAAATCTCTCTTCGTTGGTCTCAAACTTCTCCACATGGTTTAATGTGTCATATTACATCAATCTATGCTTGACATTTGGCTTCGGTCAACTTTGAAGCTTGTCGAAACGAAGAAGGACCAAAATGGACGAACTTGGTCCATGTGGATGATTCTTGGACCAAATCTCTCTTCGTTGGTCTCAAACTTCTCCACATGGTTTAATGTGTCATATTACATCAATCTATGCTTGACATTTGGCTTCGGTCAACTTTGAAGCTTGTCGAAACGAAGAAGGACCAAAATGGACGAACTTGGTCCATGTGGATGATTCTTGGACCAAATCTCTCTTCGTTGGTCTCAAACTTCTCCACATGGTTTAATGTGTCATATTACATCAATCTATGCTTGACATTTGGCTTCGGTCAACTTTGAAGCTTGTCGAAACGAAGAAGGACCAAAATGGACGAACTTGGTCCATGTGGATGATTCTTGGACCAAATCTCTCTTCGTTGGTCTCAAACTTCTCCACATGGTTTAATGTGTCATATTACATCAATCTATGCTTGACATTTGGCTTCGGTCAACTTTGAAGCTTGTCGAAACGAAGAAGGACCAAAATGGACGAACTTGGTCCATGTGGATGATTCTTGGACCAAATCTCTCTTCGTTGGTCTCAAACTTCTCCACATGGTTTAATGTGTCATATTACATCAATCTATGCTTGACATTTGGCTTCGGTCAACTTTGAAGCTTGTCGAAACGAAGAAGGACCAAAATGGACGAACTTGGTCCATGTGGATGATTCTTGGACCAAATCTCTCTTCGTTGGTCTCAAACTTCTCCACATGGTTTAATGTGTCATATTACATCAATCTATGCTTGACATTTGGCTTCGGTCAACTTTGAAGCTTGTCGAAACGAAGAAGGACCAAAATGGACGAACTTGGTCCATGTGGATGATTCTTGGACCAAATCTCTCTTCGTTGGTCTCAAACTTCTCCACATGGTTTAATGTGTCATATTACATCAATCTATGCTTGACATTTGGCTTCGGTCAACTTTGAAGCTTGTCGAAACGAAGAAGGACCAAAATGGACGAACTTGGTCCATGTGGATGATTCTTGGACCAAATCTCTCTTCGTTGGTCTCAAACTTCTCCACATGGTTTAATGTGTCATATTACATCAATCTATGCTTGACATTTGGCTTCGGTCAACTTTGAAGCTTGTCGAAACGAAGAAGGACCAAAATGGACGAACTTGGTCCATGTGGATGATTCTTGGACCAAATCTCTCTTCGTTGGTCTCAAACTTCTCCACATGGTTTAATGTGTCATATTACATCAATCTATGCTTGACATTTGGCTTCGGTCAACTTTGAAGCTTGTCGAAACGAAGAAGGACCAAAATGGACGAACTTGGTCCATGTGGATGATTCTTGGACCAAATCTCTCTTCGTTGGTCTCAAACTTCTCCACATGGTTTAATGTGTCATATTACATCAATCTATGCTTGACATTTGGCTTCGGTCAACTTTGAAGCTTGTCGAAACGAAGAAGGACCAAAATGGACGAACTTGGTCCATGTGGATGATTCTTGGACCAAATCTCTCTTCGTTGGTCTCAAACTTCTCCACATGGTTTAATGTGTCATATTACATCAATCTATGCTTGACATTTGGCTTCGGTCAACTTTGAAGCTTGTCGAAACGAAGAAGGACCAAAATGGACGAACTTGGTCCATGTGGATGATTCTTGGACCAAATCTCTCTTCGTTGGTCTCAAACTTCTCCACATGGTTTAATGTGTCATATTACATCAATCTATGCTTGACATTTGGCTTCGGTCAACTTTGAAGCTTGTCGAAACGAAGAAGGACCAAAATGGACGAACTTGGTCCATGTGGATGATTCTTGGACCAAATCTCTCTTCGTTGGTCTCAAACTTCTCCACATGGTTTAATGTGTCATATTACATCAATCTATGCTTGACATTTGGCTTCGGTCAACTTTGAAGCTTGTCGAAACGAAGAAGGACCAAAATGGACGAACTTGGTCCATGTGGATGATTCTTGGACCAAATCTCTCTTCGTTGGTCTCAAACTTCTCCACATGGTTTAATGTGTCATATTACATCAATCTATGCTTGACATTTGGCTTCGGTCAACTTTGAAGCTTGTCGAAACGAAGAAGGACCAAAATGGACGAACTTGGTCCATGTGGATGATTCTTGGACCAAATCTCTCTTCGTTGGTCTCAAACTTCTCCACATGGTTTAATGTGTCATATTACATCAATCTATGCTTGACATTTGGCTTCGGTCAACTTTGAAGCTTGTCGAAACGAAGAAGGACCAAAATGGACGAACTTGGTCCATGTGGATGATTCTTGGACCAAATCTCTCTTCGTTGGTCTCAAACTTCTCCACATGGTTTAATGTGTCATATTACATCAATCTATGCTTGACATTTGGCTTCGGTCAACTTTGAAGCTTGTCGAAACGAAGAAGGACCAAAATGGACGAACTTGGTCCATGTGGATGATTCTTGGACCAAATCTCTCTTCGTTGGTCTCAAACTTCTCCACATGGTTTAATGTGTCATATTACATCAATCTATGCTTGACATTTGGCTTCGGTCAACTTTGAAGCTTGTCGAAACGAAGAAGGACCAAAATGGACGAACTTGGTCCATGTGGATGATTCTTGGACCAAATCTCTCTTCGTTGGTCTCAAACTTCTCCACATGGTTTAATGTGTCATATTACATCAATCTATGCTTGACATTTGGCTTCGGTCAACTTTGAAGCTTGTCGAAACGAAGAAGGACCAAAATGGACGAACTTGGTCCATGTGGATGATTCTTGGACCAAATCTCTCTTCGTTGGTCTCAAACTTCTCCACATGGTTTAATGTGTCATATTACATCAATCTATGCTTGACATTTGGCTTCGGTCAACTTTGAAGCTTGTCGAAACGAAGAAGGACCAAAATGGACGAACTTGGTCCATGTGGATGATTCTTGGACCAAATCTCTCTTCGTTGGTCTCAAACTTCTCCACATGGTTTAATGTGTCATATTACATCAATCTATGCTTGACATTTGGCTTCGGTCAACTTTGAAGCTTGTCGAAACGAAGAAGGACCAAAATGGACGAACTTGGTCCATGTGGATGATTCTTGGACCAAATCTCTCTTCGTTGGTCTCAAACTTCTCCACATGGTTTAATGTGTCATATTACATCAATCTATGCTTGACATTTGGCTTCGGTCAACTTTGAAGCTTGTCGAAACGAAGAAGGACCAAAATGGACGAACTTGGTCCATGTGGATGATTCTTGGACCAAATCTCTCTTCGTTGGTCTCAAACTTCTCCACATGGTTTAATGTGTCATATTACATCAATCTATGCTTGACATTTGGCTTCGGTCAACTTTGAAGCTTGTCGAAACGAAGAAGGACCAAAATGGACGAACTTGGTCCATGTGGATGATTCTTGGACCAAATCTCTCTTCGTTGGTCTCAAACTTCTCCACATGGTTTAATGTGTCATATTACATCAATCTATGCTTGACATTTGGCTTCGGTCAACTTTGAAGCTTGTCGAAACGAAGAAGGACCAAAATGGACGAACTTGGTCCATGTGGATGATTCTTGGACCAAATCTCTCTTCGTTGGTCTCAAACTTCTCCACATGGTTTAATGTGTCATATTACATCAATCTATGCTTGACATTTGGCTTCGGTCAACTTTGAAGCTTGTCGAAACGAAGAAGGACCAAAATGGACGAACTTGGTCCATGTGGATGATTCTTGGACCAAATCTCTCTTCGTTGGTCTCAAACTTCTCCACATGGTTTAATGTGTCATATTACATCAATCTATGCTTGACATTTGGCTTCGGTCAACTTTGAAGCTTGTCGAAACGAAGAAGGACCAAAATGGACGAACTTGGTCCATGTGGATGATTCTTGGACCAAATCTCTCTTCGTTGGTCTCAAACTTCTCCACATGGTTTAATGTGTCATATTACATCAATCTATGCTTGACATTTGGCTTCGGTCAACTTTGAAGCTTGTCGAAACGAAGAAGGACCAAAATGGACGAACTTGGTCCATGTGGATGATTCTTGGACCAAATCTCTCTTCGTTGGTCTCAAACTTCTCCACATGGTTTAATGTGTCATATTACATCAATCTATGCTTGACATTTGGCTTCGGTCAACTTTGAAGCTTGTCGAAACGAAGAAGGACCAAAATGGACGAACTTGGTCCATGTGGATGATTCTTGGACCAAATCTCTCTTCGTTGGTCTCAAACTTCTCCACATGGTTTAATGTGTCATATTACATCAATCTATGCTTGACATTTGGCTTCGGTCAACTTTGAAGCTTGTCGAAACGAAGAAGGACCAAAATGGACGAACTTGGTCCATGTGGATGATTCTTGGACCAAATCTCTCTTCGTTGGTCTCAAACTTCTCCACATGGTTTAATGTGTCATATTACATCAATCTATGCTTGACATTTGGCTTCGGTCAACTTTGAAGCTTGTCGAAACGAAGAAGGACCAAAATGGACGAACTTGGTCCATGTGGATGATTCTTGGACCAAATCTCTCTTCGTTGGTCTCAAACTTCTCCACATGGTTTAATGTGTCATATTACATCAATCTATGCTTGACATTTGGCTTCGGTCAACTTTGAAGCTTGTCGAAACGAAGAAGGACCAAAATGGACGAACTTGGTCCATGTGGATGATTCTTGGACCAAATCTCTCTTCGTTGGTCTCAAACTTCTCCACATGGTTTAATGTGTCATATTACATCAATCTATGCTTGACATTTGGCTTCGGTCAACTTTGAAGCTTGTCGAAACGAAGAAGGACCAAAATGGACGAACTTGGTCCATGTGGATGATTCTTGGACCAAATCTCTCTTCGTTGGTCTCAAACTTCTCCACATGGTTTAATGTGTCATATTACATCAATCTATGCTTGACATTTGGCTTCGGTCAACTTTGAAGCTTGTCGAAACGAAGAAGGACCAAAATGGACGAACTTGGTCCATGTGGATGATTCTTGGACCAAATCTCTCTTCGTTGGTCTCAAACTTCTCCACATGGTTTAATGTGTCATATTACATCAATCTATGCTTGACATTTGGCTTCGGTCAACTTTGAAGCTTGTCGAAACGAAGAAGGACCAAAATGGACGAACTTGGTCCATGTGGATGATTCTTGGACCAAATCTCTCTTCGTTGGTCTCAAACTTCTCCACATGGTTTAATGTGTCATATTACATCAATCTATGCTTGACATTTGGCTTCGGTCAACTTTGAAGCTTGTCGAAACGAAGAAGGACCAAAATGGACGAACTTGGTCCATGTGGATGATTCTTGGACCAAATCTCTCTTCGTTGGTCTCAAACTTCTCCACATGGTTTAATGTGTCATATTACATCAATCTATGCTTGACATTTGGCTTCGGTCAACTTTGAAGCTTGTCGAAACGAAGAAGGACCAAAATGGACGAACTTGGTCCATGTGGATGATTCTTGGACCAAATCTCTCTTCGTTGGTCTCAAACTTCTCCACATGGTTTAATGTGTCATATTACATCAATCTATGCTTGACATTTGGCTTCGGTCAACTTTGAAGCTTGTCGAAACGAAGAAGGACCAAAATGGACGAACTTGGTCCATGTGGATGATTCTTGGACCAAATCTCTCTTCGTTGGTCTCAAACTTCTCCACATGGTTTAATGTGTCATATTACATCAATCTATGCTTGACATTTGGCTTCGGTCAACTTTGAAGCTTGTCGAAACGAAGAAGGACCAAAATGGACGAACTTGGTCCATGTGGATGATTCTTGGACCAAATCTCTCTTCGTTGGTCTCAAACTTCTCCACATGGTTTAATGTGTCATATTACATCAATCTATGCTTGACATTTGGCTTCGGTCAACTTTGAAGCTTGTCGAAACGAAGAAGGACCAAAATGGACGAACTTGGTCCATGTGGATGATTCTTGGACCAAATCTCTCTTCGTTGGTCTCAAACTTCTCCACATGGTTTAATGTGTCATATTACATCAATCTATGCTTGACATTTGGCTTCGGTCAACTTTGAAGCTTGTCGAAACGAAGAAGGACCAAAATGGACGAACTTGGTCCATGTGGATGATTCTTGGACCAAATCTCTCTTCGTTGGTCTCAAACTTCTCCACATGGTTTAATGTGTCATATTACATCAATCTATGCTTGACATTTGGCTTCGGTCAACTTTGAAGCTTGTCGAAACGAAGAAGGACCAAAATGGACGAACTTGGTCCATGTGGATGATTCTTGGACCAAATCTCTCTTCGTTGGTCTCAAACTTCTCCACATGGTTTAATGTGTCATATTACATCAATCTATGCTTGACATTTGGCTTCGGTCAACTTTGAAGCTTGTCGAACGAAGAAGGACCAAAATGGACGAACTTGGTCCATGTGGATGATTCTTGGACCAAATCTCTCTTCGTTGGTCTCAAACTTCTCCACATGGTTTAATGTGTCATATTACATCAATCTATGCTTGACATTTGGCTTCGGTCAACTTTGAAGCTTGTCGAAACGAAGAAGGACCAAAATGGACGAACTTGGTCCATGTGGATGATTCTTGGACCAAATCTCTCTTCGTTGGTCTCAAACTTCTCCACATGGTTTAATGTGTCATATTACATCAATCTATGCTTGACATTTGGCTTCGGTCAACTTTGAAGCTTGTCGAAAGAAGAAGGACCAAAATGGACGAACTTGGTCCATGTGGATGATTCTTGGACCAAATCTCTCTTCGTTTGTCTCAAACTTCTCCACATGGTTTAATGTGTCATATTACATCAATCTATGCTTGACATTTGGCTTCGGTCAACTTTGAAGCTTGTCGAAACGAAGAAGGACCAAAATGGACGAACTTGGTCCATGTGGATGATTCTTGGACCAAATCTCTCTTCGTTGGTCTCAAACTTCTCCACATGGTTTAATGTGTCATATTACATCAATCTATGCTTGACATTTGGCTTCGGTCAACTTTGAAGCTTGTCGAAACGAAGAAGGACCAAAATGGACGAACTTGGTCCATGTGGATGATTCTTGGACCAAATCTCTCTTCGTTGGTCTCAAACTTCTCCACATGGTTTAATGTGTCATATTACATCAATCTATGCTTGACATTTGGCTTCGGTCAACTTTGAAGCTTGTCGAAACGAAGAAGGACCAAAATGGACGAACTTGGTCCATGTGGATGATTCTTGGACCAAATCTCTCTTCGTTGGTCTCAAACTTCTCCACATGGTTTAATGTGTCATATTACATCAATCTATGCTTGACATTTGGCTTCGGTCAACTTTGAAGCTTGTCGAAACGAAGAAGGACCAAAATGGACGAACTTGGTCCATGTGGATGATTCTTGGACCAAATCTCTCTTCGTTGGTCTCAAACTTCTCCACATGGTTTAATGTGTCATATTACATCAATCTATGCTTGACATTTGGCTTCGGTCAACTTTGAAGCTTGTCGAAACGAAGAAGGACCAAAATGGACGAACTTGGTCCATGTGGATGATTCTTGACCAAATCTCTCTTCGTTGGTCTCAAACTTCTCCACATGGTTTAATGTGTCATATTACATCAATCTATGCTTGACATTTGGCTTCGGTCAACTTTGAAGCTTGTCGAAACGAAGAAGGACCAAAATGGACGAACTTGGTCCATGTGGATGATTCTTGGACCAATCTCTCTTCGTTTGTCTCAAACTTCTCCACATGGTTTATGTGCCATATTACATCAATCTATGCTTGAAATTTGGCTTTGGTCAACTTTGAACTTAGTCGAAACAAAGAAGTTACAAAATGGACGAACTTGGTCCATGTGGATGATTCTTGGACCAAATCTCTCTCGTTGGTCTCAAACTTCTCCACATGGTTTAATGTGCATATTACATCAATCTATGCTTGACATTTTGCTTGGTTCAACTTTGAAGCTTGTCGAGACGAAGAAGGACCAAAATGGACGAACTTGGTCCATTTT
>JAKRYI020000103.1:0-119891 GCA_022379115.2 Bauhinia variegata
ATGCTTGACATTTGGCTTCGTCAAACTTTGAAGCTAGTCGAAACGAAGAAAGACCAAAATGGACGAACTTGGTTAAGTTGGATGATTCTTGGACCAAATCTCTCTTCGTTGGTCTCAAACTTCTCCACATGGTTTATTGTGTCATATTACATCAATCTATGCTTGACATTTGGCTTCGGTCAACTTTGAAGCTAGTCGAAACGAAGAAAGACCAAAATGGACGAACTTGGTTAAGTGGATGATTCTTGGACCAAATCTCTCTTCGTTGGTCTCAAACTTCTCCACATGGTTTATTGTGTCATATTACATCAATCTATGCTTGACATTTGGCTTCGGTCAACTTTGAAGCTGTCGAACGAAGAAAGACCAAAATGGACGAACTTGGTTAATGTGGATGATTCTTGGACCAAATCTCTCTTCGTTGGTCTCAAACTTCTCCACATGGTTTATTGTGTCATATTACATCAATCTATGCTTGACATTTGGCTTCGGTCAACTTTGAAGCTTGTCGAAACGAAGAAAGACCAAAATGGACGAACTTGGTCAAGTGGATGATTCTTGGACCAAATCTCTCTTCGTTGGTCTCAAACTTCTCCACATGGTTTATTGTGTCATATTACATCAATCTATGCTTGACATTTGGCTTCGGTCAACTTTGAAGCTAGTCGAAACGAAGAAAGACCAAAATGGACGAACTTGGTTAATGTGGATGATTCTTGGACCAAATCTCTCTTCGTTGGTCTCAAACTTCTCCACATGGTTTATTGTGTCATATTACATCAATCTATGCTTGACATTTGGCTTCGGTCAACTTTGAAGCTTGTCGAAACGAAGAAAGACCAAAATGGACGAACTTGGTAATGTGGATGATTCTTGGACCAAATCTCTCTTCGTTGGTCTCAAACTTCTCCACATGGTTTAATGTGTCATATTACATCAATCTATGCTTGACATTTGGCTTCGGTCAACTTTGAAGCTTGTCGAAACGAAGAAAGACCAAAATGGACGAACTTGGTAAGTGGATGATTCTTGGACCAAATCTCTCTTCGTTGGTCTCAAACTTCTCCACATGGTTTATTGTGTCATATTACATCAATCTATGCTTGACATTTGGCTTCGGTCAACTTTGAAGCTTGTCGAAACGAAGAAAGACCAAAATGGACGAACTTGGTTAAGTGGATGATTCTTGGACCAAATCTCTCTTCGTTGGTCTCAAACTTCTCCACATGGTTTATTGTGTCATATTACATCAATCTATGCTTGACATTTGGCTTCGGTCAACTTTGAAGCTAGTCGAAACGAAGAAAGACCAAAATGGACGAACTTGGTTAAGTGGATGATTCTTGGACCAAATCTCTCTTCGTTGGTCTCAAACTTCTCCACATGGTTTATTGTGTCATATTACATCAATCTATGCTTGACATTTGGCTTCGGTCAACTTTGAAGCTTGTCGAAACGAAGAAGACCAAAATGGACGAACTTGGTAGTGGATGATTCTTGGACCAAATCTCTCTTCGTTGGTCTCAAACTTCTCCACATGGTTTATTGTGTCATATTACATCAATCTATGCTTGACATTTGGCTTCGGTCAACTTTGAAGCTTGTCGAAACGAAGAAAGACCAAAATGGACGAACTTGGTCAAGTGGATGATTCTTGGACCAAATCTCTCTTCGTTGGTCTCAAACTTCTCCACATGGTTTATTGTGTCATATTACATCAATCTATGCTTGACATTTGGCTTCGGTCAACTTTGAAGCTTGTCGAAACGAAGAAAGACCAAAATGGACGAACTTGGTTAAGTGGATGATTCTTGGACCAAATCTCTCTTCGTTGGTCTCAAACTTCTCCACATGGTTTATTGTGTCATATTACATCAATCTATGCTTGACATTTGGCTTCGGTCAACTTTGAAGCTTGTCGAAACGAAGAAAGACCAAAATGGACGAACTTGGTTAAGTGGATGATTCTTGGACCAAATCTCTCTTCGTTGGTCTCAAACTTCTCCACATGGTTTATTGTGTCATATTACATCAATCTATGCTTGACATTTGGCTTCGGTCAACTTTGAAGCTTGTCGAAACGAAGAAAGACCAAAATGGACGAACTTGGTTAAGTGGATGATTCTTGGACCAAATCTCTCTTCGTTGGTCTCAAACTTCTCCACATGGTTTATTGTGTCATATTACATCAATCTATGCTTGACATTTGGCTTCGGTCAACTTTGAAGCTTGTCGAAACGAAGAAAGACCAAAATGGACGAACTTGGTCAAGTGGATGATTCTTGGACCAAATCTCTCTTCGTTGGTCTCAAACTTCTCCACATGGTTTATTGTGTCATATTACATCAATCTATGCTTGACATTTGGCTTCGGTCAACTTTGAAGCTAGTCGAAACGAAGAAAGACCAAAATGGACGAACTTGGTCAAGTGGATGATTCTTGGACCAAATCTCTCTTCGTTGGTCTCAAACTTCTCCACATGGTTTATTGTGTCATATTACATCAATCTATGCTTGACATTTGGCTTCGGTCAACTTTGAAGCTTGTCGAAACGAAGAAAGACCAAAATGGACGAACTTGGTTAAGTGGATGATTCTTGGACCAAATCTCTCTTCGTTGGTCTCAAACTTCTCCACATGGTTTATTGTGTCATATTACATCAATCTATGCTTGACATTTGGCTTCGGTCAACTTTGAAGCTTGTCGAAACGAAGAAAGACCAAAATGGACGAACTTGGTTAAGTGGATGATTCTTGGACCAAATCTCTCTTCGTTGGTCTCAAACTTCTCCACATGGTTTATTGTGTCATATTACATCAATCTATGCTTGACATTTGGCTTCGGTCAACTTTGAAGCTTGTCGAAACGAAGAAAGACCAAAATGGACGAACTTGGTTAAGTGGATGATTCTTGGACCAAATCTCTCTTCGTTGGTCTCAAACTTCTCCACATGGTTTAATGTGTCATATTACATCAATCTATGCTTGACATTTGGCTTCGGTCAACTTTGAAGCTTGTCGAAACGAAGAAAGACCAAAATGGACGAACTTGGTTAAGTGGATGATTCTTGGACCAAATCTCTCTTCGTTGGTCTCAAACTTCTCCACATGGTTTATTGTGTCATATTACATCAATCTATGCTTGACATTTGGCTTCGGTCAACTTTGAAGCTTGTCGAAACGAAGAAAGACCAAAATGGACGAACTTGGTTAAGTGGATGATTCTTGGACCAAATCTCTCTTCGTTGGTCTCAAACTTCTCCACATGGTTTATTGTGTCATATTACATCAATCTATGCTTGACATTTGGCTTCGGTCAACTTTGAAGCTAGTCGAAACGAAGAAAGACCAAAATGGACGAACTTGGTTAATGTGGATGATTCTTGGACCAAATCTCTCTTCGTTGGTCTCAAACTTCTCCACATGGTTTATTGTGTCATATTACATCAATCTATGCTTGACATTTGGCTTCGGTCAACTTTGAAGCTAGTCGAAACGAAGAAAGACCAAAATGGACGAACTTGGTCCAAGTGGATGATTCTTGGACCAAATCTCTCTTCGTTGGTCTCAAACTTCTCCACATGGTTTATTGTGTCATATTACATCAATCTATGCTTGACATTTGGCTTCGGTCAACTTTGAAGCTTGTCGAAACGAAGAAAGACCAAAATGGACGAACTTGGTTAATGTGGATGATTCTTGGACCAAATCTCTCTTCGTTGGTCTCAAACTTCTCCACATGGTTTATTGTGTCATATTACATCAATCTATGCTTGACATTTGGCTTCGGTCAACTTTGAAGCTTGTCGAAACGAAGAAAGACCAAAATGGACGAACTTGGTTAAGTGGATGATTCTTGGACCAAATCTCTCTTCGTTGGTCTCAAACTTCTCCACATGGTTTATTGTGTCATATTACATCAATCTATGCTTGACATTTGGCTTCGGTCAACTTTGAAGCTAGTCGAAACGAAGAAAGACCAAAATGGACGAACTTGGTTAAGTGGATGATTCTTGGACCAAATCTCTCTTCGTTGGTCTCAAACTTCTCCACATGGTTTATTGTGTCATATTACATCAATCTATGCTTGACATTTGGCTTCGGTCAACTTTGAAGCTTGTCGAAACGAAGAAAGACCAAAATGGACGAACTTGGTTAAGTGGATGATTCTTGGACCAAATCTCTCTTCGTTGGTCTCAAACTTCTCCACATGGTTTATTGTGTCATATTACATCAATCTATGCTTGACATTTGGCTTCGGTCAACTTTGAAGCTTGTCGAAACGAAGAAAGACCAAAATGGACGAACTTGGTTAAGTGGATGATTCTTGGACCAAATCTCTCTTCGTTGGTCTCAAACTTCTCCACATGGTTTATTGTGTCATATTACATCAATCTATGCTTGACATTTGGCTTCGGTCAACTTTGAAGCTAGTCGAAACGAAGAAAGACCAAAATGGACGAACTTGGTTAAGTTGGATGATTCTTGGACCAAATCTCTCTTCGTTGGTCTCAAACTTCTCCACATGGTTTATTGTGTCATATTACATCAATCTATGCTTGACATTTGGCTTCGGTCAACTTTGAAGCTAGTCGAAACGAAGAAAGACCAAAATGGACGAACTTGGTTAAGTGGATGATTCTTGGACCAAATCTCTCTTCGTTGGTCTCAAACTTCTCCACATGGTTTATTGTGTCATATTACATCAATCTATGCTTGACATTTGGCTTCGGTCAACTTTGAAGCTAGTCGAAACGAAGAAAGACCAAAATGGACGAACTTGGTTAAGTGGATGATTCTTGGACCAAATCTCTCTTCGTTGGTCTCAAACTTCTCCACATGGTTTATTGTGTCATATTACATCAATCTATGCTTGACATTTGGCTTCGGTCAACTTTGAAGCTAGTCGAAACGAAGAAAGACCAAAATGGACGAACTTGGTTAAGTGGATGATTCTTGGACCAAATCTCTCTTCGTTGGTCTCAAACTTCTCCACATGGTTTATTGTGTCATATTACATCAATCTATGCTTGACATTTGGCTTCGGTCAACTTTGAAGCTTGTCGAAACGAAGAAAGACCAAAATGGACGAACTTGGTTAATTGGATGATTCTTGGACCAAATCTCTCTTCGTTGGTCTCAAACTTCTCCACATGGTTTATTGTGTCATATTACATCAATCTATGCTTGACATTTGGCTTCGGTCAACTTTGAAGCTAGTCGAAACGAAGAAAGACCAAAATGGACGAACTTGGTTAAGTGGATGATTCTTGGACCAAATCTCTCTTCGTTGGTCTCAAACTTCTCCACATGGTTTATTGTGTCATATTACATCAATCTATGCTTGACATTTGGCTTCGGTCAACTTTGAAGCTTGTCGAAACGAAGAAAGACCAAAATGGACGAACTTGGTTAAGTGGATGATTCTTGGACCAAATCTCTCTTCGTTGGTCTCAAACTTCTCCACATGGTTTATTGTGTCATATTACATCAATCTATGCTTGACATTTGGCTTCGGTCAACTTTGAAGCTTGTCGAAACGAAGAAAGACCAAAATGGACGAACTTGGTTAAGTTGGATGATTCTTGGACCAAATCTCTCTTCGTTGGTCTCAAACTTCTCCACATGGTTTATTGTGTCATATTACATCAATCTATGCTTGACATTTGGCTTCGGTCAACTTTGAAGCTTGTCGAAACGAAGAAAGACCAAAATGGACGAACTTGGTTAAGTGGATGATTCTTGGACCAAATCTCTCTTCGTTGGTCTCAAACTTCTCCACATGGTTTATTGTGTCATATTACATCAATCTATGCTTGACATTTGGCTTCGGTCAACTTTGAAGCTTGTCGAAACGAAGAAAGACCAAAATGGACGAACTTGGTTAAGTGGATGATTCTTGGACCAAATCTCTCTTCGTTGGTCTCAAACTTCTCCACATGGTTTATTGTGTCATATTACATCAATCTATGCTTGACATTTGGCTTCGGTCAACTTTGAAGCTTGTCGAAACGAAGAAAGACCAAAATGGACGAACTTGGTTAAGTGGATGATTCTTGGACCAAATCTCTCTTCGTTGGTCTCAAACTTCTCCACATGGTTTATTGTGTCATATTACATCAATCTATGCTTGACATTTGGCTTCGGTCAACTTTGAAGCTAGTCGAAACGAAGAAAGACCAAAATGGACGAACTTGGTTAAGTGGATGATTCTTGGACCAAATCTCTCTTCGTTGGTCTCAAACTTCTCCACATGGTTTATTGTGTCATATTACATCAATCTATGCTTGACATTTGGCTTCGGTCAACTTTGAAGCTAGTCGAAACGAAGAAAGACCAAAATGGACGAACTTGGTTAAGTGGATGATTCTTGGACCAAATCTCTCTTCGTTGGTCTCAAACTTCTCCACATGGTTTATTGTGTCATATTACATCAATCTATGCTTGACATTTGGCTTCGGTCAACTTTGAAGCTTGTCGAAACGAAGAAAGACCAAAATGGACGAACTTGGTTAAGTTGGATGATTCTTGGACCAAATCTCTCTTCGTTGGTCTCAAACTTCTCCACATGGTTTATTGTGTCATATTACATCAATCTATGCTTGACATTTGGCTTCGGTCAACTTTGAAGCTTGTCGAAACGAAGAAAGACCAAAATGGACGAACTTGGTTAAGTGGATGATTCTTGGACCAAATCTCTCTTCGTTGGTCTCAAACTTCTCCACATGGTTTATTGTGTCATATTACATCAATCTATGCTTGACATTTGGCTTCGGTCAACTTTGAAGCTTGTCGAAACGAAGAAAGACCAAAATGGACGAACTTGGTAAGTGGATGATTCTTGGACCAAATCTCTCTTCGTTGGTCTCAAACTTCTCCACATGGTTTATTGTGTCATATTACATCAATCTATGCTTGACATTTGGCTTCGGTCAACTTTGAAGCTTGTCGAAACGAAGAAAGACCAAAATGGACGAACTTGGTTAAGTGGATGATTCTTGGACCAAATCTCTCTTCGTTGGTCTCAAACTTCTCCACATGGTTTATTGTGTCATATTACATCAATCTATGCTTGACATTTGGCTTCGGTCAACTTTGAAGCTTGTCGAAACGAAGAAAGACCAAAATGGACGAACTTGGTTAAGTGGATGATTCTTGGACCAAATCTCTCTTCGTTGGTCTCAAACTTCTCCACATGGTTTATTGTGTCATATTACATCAATCTATGCTTGACATTTGGCTTCGGTCAACTTTGAAGCTTGTCGAAACGAAGAAAGACCAAAATGGACGAACTTGGTTAAGTGGATGATTCTTGGACCAAATCTCTCTTCGTTGGTCTCAAACTTCTCCACATGGTTTATTGTGTCATATTACATCAATCTATGCTTGACATTTGGCTTCGGTCAACTTTGAAGCTTGTCGAAACGAAGAAAGACCAAAATGGACGAACTTGGTTAAGTGGATGATTCTTGGACCAAATCTCTCTTCGTTGGTCTCAAACTTCTCCACATGGTTTATTGTGTCATATTACATCAATCTATGCTTGACATTTGGCTTCGGTCAACTTTGAAGCTAGTCGAAACGAAGAAAGACCAAAATGGACGAACTTGGTTAAGTGGATGATTCTTGGACCAAATCTCTCTTCGTTGGTCTCAAACTTCTCCACATGGTTTATTGTGTCATATTACATCAATCTATGCTTGACATTTGGCTTCGGTCAACTTTGAAGCTTGTCGAAACGAAGAAAGACCAAAATGGACGAACTTGGTTAAGTGGATGATTCTTGGACCAAATCTCTCTTCGTTGGTCTCAAACTTCTCCACATGGTTTATTGTGTCATATTACATCAATCTATGCTTGACATTTGGCTTCGGTCAACTTTGAAGCTTGTCGAAACGAAGAAAGACCAAAATGGACGAACTTGGTTAAGTTGGATGATTCTTGGACCAAATCTCTCTTCGTTGGTCTCAAACTTCTCCACATGGTTTATTGTGTCATATTACATCAATCTATGCTTGACATTTGGCTTCGGTCAACTTTGAAGCTTGTCGAAACGAAGAAAGACCAAAATGGACGAACTTGGTTAAGTGGATGATTCTTGGACCAAATCTCTCTTCGTTGGTCTCAAACTTCTCCACATGGTTTATTGTGTCATATTACATCAATCTATGCTTGACATTTGGCTTCGGTCAACTTTGAAGCTTGTCGAAACGAAGAAAGACCAAAATGGACGAACTTGGTTAAGTGGATGATTCTTGGACCAAATCTCTCTTCGTTGGTCTCAAACTTCTCCACATGGTTTATTGTGTCATATTACATCAATCTATGCTTGACATTTGGCTTCGGTCAACTTTGAAGCTTGTCGAAACGAAGAAAGACCAAAATGGACGAACTTGGTTAAGTGGATGATTCTTGGACCAAATCTCTCTTCGTTGGTCTCAAACTTCTCCACATGGTTTATTGTGTCATATTACATCAATCTATGCTTGACATTTGGCTTCGGTCAACTTTGAAGCTTGTCGAAACGAAGAAAGACCAAAATGGACGAACTTGGTTAAGTTGGATGATTCTTGGACCAAATCTCTCTTCGTTGGTCTCAAACTTCTCCACATGGTTTATTGTGTCATATTACATCAATCTATGCTTGACATTTGGCTTCGGTCAACTTTGAAGCTAGTCGAAACGAAGAAAGACCAAAATGGACGAACTTGGTTAAGTGGATGATTCTTGGACCAAATCTCTCTTCGTTGGTCTCAAACTTCTCCACATGGTTTATTGTGTCATATTACATCAATCTATGCTTGACATTTGGCTTCGGTCAACTTTGAAGCTTGTCGAAACGAAGAAAGACCAAAATGGACGAACTTGGTTAAGTTGGATGATTCTTGGACCAAATCTCTCTTCGTTGGTCTCAAACTTCTCCACATGGTTTATTGTGTCATATTACATCAATCTATGCTTGACATTTGGCTTCGGTCAACTTTGAAGCTTGTCGAAACGAAGAAAGACCAAAATGGACGAACTTGGTAAGTGGATGATTCTTGGACCAAATCTCTCTTCGTTGGTCTCAAACTTCTCCACATGGTTTATTGTGTCATATTACATCAATCTATGCTTGACATTTGGCTTCGGTCAACTTTGAAGCTTGTCGAAACGAAGAAAGACCAAAATGGACGAACTTGGTTAAGTGGATGATTCTTGGACCAAATCTCTCTTCGTTGGTCTCAAACTTCTCCACATGGTTTATTGTGTCATATTACATCAATCTATGCTTGACATTTGGCTTCGGTCAACTTTGAAGCTTGTCGAAACGAAGAAAGACCAAAATGGACGAACTTGGTTAAGTGGATGATTCTTGGACCAAATCTCTCTTCGTTGGTCTCAAACTTCTCCACATGGTTTATTGTGTCATATTACATCAATCTATGCTTGACATTTGGCTTCGGTCAACTTTGAAGCTTGTCGAAACGAAGAAAGACCAAAATGGACGAACTTGGTCCAAGTGGATGATTCTTGGACCAAATCTCTCTTCGTTGGTCTCAAACTTCTCCACATGGTTTATTGTGTCATATTACATCAATCTATGCTTGACATTTGGCTTCGGTCAACTTTGAAGCTTGTCGAAACGAAGAAAGACCAAAATGGACGAACTTGGTAAGTTGGATGATTCTTGGACCAAATCTCTCTTCGTTGGTCTCAAACTTCTCCACATGGTTTATTGTGTCATATTACATCAATCTATGCTTGACATTTGGCTTCGGTCAACTTTGAAGCTTGTCGAAACGAAGAAAGACCAAAATGGACGAACTTGGTTAAGTTGGATGATTCTTGGACCAAATCTCTCTTCGTTGGTCTCAAACTTCTCCACATGGTTTATTGTGTCATATTACATCAATCTATGCTTGACATTTGGCTTCGGTCAACTTTGAAGCTTGTCGAAACGAAGAAAGACCAAAATGGACGAACTTGGTTAAGTGGATGATTCTTGGACCAAATCTCTCTTCGTTGGTCTCAAACTTCTCCACATGGTTTATTGTGTCATATTACATCAATCTATGCTTGACATTTGGCTTCGGTCAACTTTGAAGCTTGTCGAAACGAAGAAAGACCAAAATGGACGAACTTGGTTAAGTGGATGATTCTTGGACCAAATCTCTCTTCGTTGGTCTCAAACTTCTCCACATGGTTTATTGTGTCATATTACATCAATCTATGCTTGACATTTGGCTTCGGTCAACTTTGAAGCTTGTCGAAACGAAGAAAGACCAAAATGGACGAACTTGGTTAAGTGGATGATTCTTGGACCAAATCTCTCTTCGTTGGTCTCAAACTTCTCCACATGGTTTATTGTGTCATATTACATCAATCTATGCTTGACATTTGGCTTCGGTCAACTTTGAAGCTTGTCGAAACGAAGAAAGACCAAAATGGACGAACTTGGTTAAGTGGATGATTCTTGGACCAAATCTCTCTTCGTTGGTCTCAAACTTCTCCACATGGTTTATTGTGTCATATTACATCAATCTATGCTTGACATTTGGCTTCGGTCAACTTTGAAGCTAGTCGAAACGAAGAAAGACCAAAATGGACGAACTTGGTTAAGTGGATGATTCTTGGACCAAATCTCTCTTCGTTGGTCTCAAACTTCTCCACATGGTTTATTGTGTCATATTACATCAATCTATGCTTGACATTTGGCTTCGGTCAACTTTGAAGCTTGTCGAAACGAAGAAAGACCAAAATGGACGAACTTGGTTAAGTGGATGATTCTTGGACCAAATCTCTCTTCGTTGGTCTCAAACTTCTCCACATGGTTTATTGTGTCATATTACATCAATCTATGCTTGACATTTGGCTTCGGTCAACTTTGAAGCTTGTCGAAACGAAGAAAGACCAAAATGGACGAACTTGGTTAAGTGGATGATTCTTGGACCAAATCTCTCTTCGTTGGTCTCAAACTTCTCCACATGGTTTATTGTGTCATATTACATCAATCTATGCTTGACATTTGGCTTCGGTCAACTTTGAAGCTTGTCGAAACGAAGAAAGACCAAAATGGACGAACTTGGTTAAGTGGATGATTCTTGGACCAAATCTCTCTTCGTTGGTCTCAAACTTCTCCACATGGTTTATTGTGTCATATTACATCAATCTATGCTTGACATTTGGCTTCGGTCAACTTTGAAGCTTGTCGAAACGAAGAAAGACCAAAATGGACGAACTTGGTTAAGTGGATGATTCTTGGACCAAATCTCTCTTCGTTGGTCTCAAACTTCTCCACATGGTTTATTGTGTCATATTACATCAATCTATGCTTGACATTTGGCTTCGGTCAACTTTGAAGCTTGTCGAAACGAAGAAAGACCAAAATGGACGAACTTGGTTAAGTGGATGATTCTTGGACCAAATCTCTCTTCGTTGGTCTCAAACTTCTCCACATGGTTTATTGTGTCATATTACATCAATCTATGCTTGACATTTGGCTTCGGTCAACTTTGAAGCTTGTCGAAACGAAGAAAGACCAAAATGGACGAACTTGGTTAAGTGGATGATTCTTGGACCAAATCTCTCTTCGTTGGTCTCAAACTTCTCCACATGGTTTATTGTGTCATATTACATCAATCTATGCTTGACATTTGGCTTCGGTCAACTTTGAAGCTTGTCGAAACGAAGAAAGACCAAAATGGACGAACTTGGTAAGTGGATGATTCTTGGACCAAATCTCTCTTCGTTGGTCTCAAACTTCTCCACATGGTTTATTGTGTCATATTACATCAATCTATGCTTGACATTTGGCTTCGGTCAACTTTGAAGCTTGTCGAAACGAAGAAAGACCAAAATGGACGAACTTGGTTAAGTGGATGATTCTTGGACCAAATCTCTCTTCGTTGGTCTCAAACTTCTCCACATGGTTTATTGTGTCATATTACATCAATCTATGCTTGACATTTGGCTTCGGTCAACTTTGAAGCTTGTCGAAACGAAGAAAGACCAAAATGGACGAACTTGGTTAAGTGGATGATTCTTGGACCAAATCTCTCTTCGTTGGTCTCAAACTTCTCCACATGGTTTATTGTGTCATATTACATCAATCTATGCTTGACATTTGGCTTCGGTCAACTTTGAAGCTTGTCGAAACGAAGAAAGACCAAAATGGACGAACTTGGTTAAGTTGGATGATTCTTGGACCAAATCTCTCTTCGTTGGTCTCAAACTTCTCCACATGGTTTATTGTGTCATATTACATCAATCTATGCTTGACATTTGGCTTCGGTCAACTTTGAAGCTTGTCGAAACGAAGAAAGACCAAAATGGACGAACTTGGTTAAGTGGATGATTCTTGGACCAAATCTCTCTTCGTTGGTCTCAAACTTCTCCACATGGTTTATTGTGTCATATTACATCAATCTATGCTTGACATTTGGCTTCGGTCAACTTTGAAGCTTGTCGAAACGAAGAAAGACCAAAATGGACGAACTTGGTTAAGTGGATGATTCTTGGACCAAATCTCTCTTCGTTGGTCTCAAACTTCTCCACATGGTTTATTGTGTCATATTACATCAATCTATGCTTGACATTTGGCTTCGGTCAACTTTGAAGCTTGTCGAAACGAAGAAAGACCAAAATGGACGAACTTGGTTAAGTGGATGATTCTTGGACCAAATCTCTCTTCGTTGGTCTCAAACTTCTCCACATGGTTTATTGTGTCATATTACATCAATCTATGCTTGACATTTGGCTTCGGTCAACTTTGAAGCTTGTCGAAACGAAGAAAGACCAAAATGGACGAACTTGGTCCAAGTGGATGATTCTTGGACCAAATCTCTCTTCGTTGGTCTCAAACTTCTCCACATGGTTTATTGTGTCATATTACATCAATCTATGCTTGACATTTGGCTTCGGTCAACTTTGAAGCTTGTCGAAACGAAGAAAGACCAAAATGGACGAACTTGGTTAAGTTGGATGATTCTTGGACCAAATCTCTCTTCGTTGGTCTCAAACTTCTCCACATGGTTTATTGTGTCATATTACATCAATCTATGCTTGACATTTGGCTTCGGTCAACTTTGAAGCTTGTCGAAACGAAGAAAGACCAAAATGGACGAACTTGGTTAAGTGGATGATTCTTGGACCAAATCTCTCTTCGTTGGTCTCAAACTTCTCCACATGGTTTATTGTGTCATATTACATCAATCTATGCTTGACATTTGGCTTCGGTCAACTTTGAAGCTTGTCGAAACGAAGAAAGACCAAAATGGACGAACTTGGTAAGTTGGATGATTCTTGGACCAAATCTCTCTTCGTTGGTCTCAAACTTCTCCACATGGTTTATTGTGTCATATTACATCAATCTATGCTTGACATTTGGCTTCGGTCAACTTTGAAGCTTGTCGAAACGAAGAAAGACCAAAATGGACGAACTTGGTAGTTGGATGATTCTTGGACCAAATCTCTCTTCGTTGGTCTCAAACTTCTCCACATGGTTTATTGTGTCATATTACATCAATCTATGCTTGACATTTGGCTTCGGTCAACTTTGAAGCTTGTCGAAACGAAGAAAGACCAAAATGGACGAACTTGGTCCATTGGATGATTCTTGGACCAAATCTCTCTTCGTTGGTCTCAAACTTCTCCACATGGTTTATTGTGTCATATTACATCAATCTATGCTTGACATTTGGCTTCGGTCAACTTTGAAGCTTGTCGAAACGAAGAAAGACCAAAATGGACGAACTTGGGTAAGTTGGATGATTCTTGGACCAAATCTCTCTTCGTTGGTCTCAAACTTCTCCACATGGTTTATTGTGTCATATTACATCAATCTATGCTTGACATTTGGCTTCGGTCAACTTTGAAGCTTGTCGAAACGAAGAAAGACCAAAATGGACGAACTTGGTTAAGTGGATGATTCTTGGACCAAATCTCTCTTCGTTGGTCTCAAACTTCTCCACATGGTTTATTGTGTCATATTACATCAATCTATGCTTGACATTTGGCTTCGGTCAACTTTGAAGCTTGTCGAAACGAAGAAAGACCAAAATGGACGAACTTGGTTAAGTGGATGATTCTTGGACCAAATCTCTCTTCGTTGGTCTCAAACTTCTCCACATGGTTTATTGTGTCATATTACATCAATCTATGCTTGACATTTGGCTTCGGTCAACTTTGAAGCTTGTCGAAACGAAGAAAGACCAAAATGGACGAACTTGGTGGTGTGGATGATTCTTGGACCAAATCTCTCTTCGTTGGTCTCAAACTTCTCCACATGGTTTATTGTGTCATATTACATCAATCTATGCTTGACATTTGGCTTCGGTCAACTTTGAAGCTTGTCGAAACGAAGAAAGACCAAAATGGACGAACTTGGTTAAGTTGGATGATTCTTGGACCAAATCTCTCTTCGTTGGTCTCAAACTTCTCCACATGGTTTATTGTGTCATATTACATCAATCTATGCTTGACATTTGGCTTCGGTCAACTTTGAAGCTTGTCGAAACGAAGAAAGACCAAAATGGACGAACTTGGTTAAGTGGATGATTCTTGGACCAAATCTCTCTTCGTTGGTCTCAAACTTCTCCACATGGTTTATTGTGTCATATTACATCAATCTATGCTTGACATTTGGCTTCGGTCAACTTTGAAGCTTGTCGAAACGAAGAAAGACCAAAATGGACGAACTTGGTTAAGTGGATGATTCTTGGACCAAATCTCTCTTCGTTGGTCTCAAACTTCTCCACATGGTTTATTGTGTCATATTACATCAATCTATGCTTGACATTTGGCTTCGGTCAACTTTGAAGCTTGTCGAAACGAAGAAAGACCAAAATGGACGAACTTGGTTAAGTGGATGATTCTTGGACCAAATCTCTCTTCGTTGGTCTCAAACTTCTCCACATGGTTTATTGTGTCATATTACATCAATCTATGCTTGACATTTGGCTTCGGTCAACTTTGAAGCTTGTCGAAACGAAGAAAGACCAAAATGGACGAACTTGGTTAAGTGGATGATTCTTGGACCAAATCTCTCTTCGTTGGTCTCAAACTTCTCCACATGGTTTATTGTGTCATATTACATCAATCTATGCTTGACATTTGGCTTCGGTCAACTTTGAAGCTTGTCGAAACGAAGAAAGACCAAAATGGACGAACTTGGTTAAGTGGATGATTCTTGGACCAAATCTCTCTTCGTTGGTCTCAAACTTCTCCACATGGTTTATTGTGTCATATTACATCAATCTATGCTTGACATTTGGCTTCGGTCAACTTTGAAGCTTGTCGAAACGAAGAAAGACCAAAATGGACGAACTTGGTTAAGTGGATGATTCTTGGACCAAATCTCTCTTCGTTGGTCTCAAACTTCTCCACATGGTTTATTGTGTCATATTACATCAATCTATGCTTGACATTTGGCTTCGGTCAACTTTGAAGCTTGTCGAAACGAAGAAAGACCAAAATGGACGAACTTGGTTAAGTGGATGATTCTTGGACCAAATCTCTCTTCGTTGGTCTCAAACTTCTCCACATGGTTTATTGTGTCATATTACATCAATCTATGCTTGACATTTGGCTTCGGTCAACTTTGAAGCTTGTCGAAACGAAGAAAGACCAAAATGGACGAACTTGGTTAAGTGGATGATTCTTGGACCAAATCTCTCTTCGTTGGTCTCAAACTTCTCCACATGGTTTATTGTGTCATATTACATCAATCTATGCTTGACATTTGGCTTCGGTCAACTTTGAAGCTTGTCGAAACGAAGAAAGACCAAAATGGACGAACTTGGTTAAGTTGGATGATTCTTGGACCAAATCTCTCTTCGTTGGTCTCAAACTTCTCCACATGGTTTATTGTGTCATATTACATCAATCTATGCTTGACATTTGGCTTCGGTCAACTTTGAAGCTTGTCGAAACGAAGAAAGACCAAAATGGACGAACTTGGTTAAGTGGATGATTCTTGGACCAAATCTCTCTTCGTTGGTCTCAAACTTCTCCACATGGTTTATTGTGTCATATTACATCAATCTATGCTTGACATTTGGCTTCGGTCAACTTTGAAGCTTGTCGAAACGAAGAAAGACCAAAATGGACGAACTTGGTTAAGTGGATGATTCTTGGACCAAATCTCTCTTCGTTGGTCTCAAACTTCTCCACATGGTTTATTGTGTCATATTACATCAATCTATGCTTGACATTTGGCTTCGGTCAACTTTGAAGCTTGTCGAAACGAAGAAAGACCAAAATGGACGAACTTGGTTAAGTGGATGATTCTTGGACCAAATCTCTCTTCGTTGGTCTCAAACTTCTCCACATGGTTTATTGTGTCATATTACATCAATCTATGCTTGACATTTGGCTTCGGTCAACTTTGAAGCTTGTCGAAACGAAGAAAGACCAAAATGGACGAACTTGGTTAAGTGGATGATTCTTGGACCAAATCTCTCTTCGTTGGTCTCAAACTTCTCCACATGGTTTATTGTGTCATATTACATCAATCTATGCTTGACATTTGGCTTCGGTCAACTTTGAAGCTTGTCGAAACGAAGAAAGACCAAAATGGACGAACTTGGTTAAGTGGATGATTCTTGGACCAAATCTCTCTTCGTTGGTCTCAAACTTCTCCACATGGTTTATTGTGTCATATTACATCAATCTATGCTTGACATTTGGCTTCGGTCAACTTTGAAGCTTGTCGAAACGAAGAAAGACCAAAATGGACGAACTTGGTTAAGTGGATGATTCTTGGACCAAATCTCTCTTCGTTGGTCTCAAACTTCTCCACATGGTTTATTGTGTCATATTACATCAATCTATGCTTGACATTTGGCTTCGGTCAACTTTGAAGCTTGTCGAAACGAAGAAAGACCAAAATGGACGAACTTGGTTAAGTGGATGATTCTTGGACCAAATCTCTCTTCGTTGGTCTCAAACTTCTCCACATGGTTTATTGTGTCATATTACATCAATCTATGCTTGACATTTGGCTTCGGTCAACTTTGAAGCTTGTCGAAACGAAGAAAGACCAAAATGGACGAACTTGGTAATTGGATGATTCTTGGACCAAATCTCTCTTCGTTGGTCTCAAACTTCTCCACATGGTTTATTGTGTCATATTACATCAATCTATGCTTGACATTTGGCTTCGGTCAACTTTGAAGCTTGTCGAAACGAAGAAAGACCAAAATGGACGAACTTGGTCCAAGTGGATGATTCTTGGACCAAATCTCTCTTCGTTGGTCTCAAACTTCTCCACATGGTTTAATGTGTCATATTACATCAATCTATGCTTGACATTTGGCTTCGGTCAACTTTGAAGCTTGTCGAAACGAAGAAAGACCAAAATGGACGAACTTGGTAAGTGGATGATTCTTGGACCAAATCTCTCTTCGTTGGTCTCAAACTTCTCCACATGGTTTATTGTGTCATATTACATCAATCTATGCTTGACATTTGGCTTCGGTCAACTTTGAAGCTTGTCGAAACGAAGAAAGACCAAAATGGACGAACTTGGTTAAGTGGATGATTCTTGGACCAAATCTCTCTTCGTTGGTCTCAAACTTCTCCACATGGTTTATTGTGTCATATTACATCAATCTATGCTTGACATTTGGCTTCGGTCAACTTTGAAGCTTGTCGAAACGAAGAAAGACCAAAATGGACGAACTTGGTTAAGTGGATGATTCTTGGACCAAATCTCTCTTCGTTGGTCTCAAACTTCTCCACATGGTTTATTGTGTCATATTACATCAATCTATGCTTGACATTTGGCTTCGGTCAACTTTGAAGCTTGTCGAAACGAAGAAAGACCAAAATGGACGAACTTGGTTAAGTGGATGATTCTTGGACCAAATCTCTCTTCGTTGGTCTCAAACTTCTCCACATGGTTTATTGTGTCATATTACATCAATCTATGCTTGACATTTGGCTTCGGTCAACTTTGAAGCTTGTCGAAACGAAGAAAGACCAAAATGGACGAACTTGGTTAAGTGGATGATTCTTGGACCAAATCTCTCTTCGTTGGTCTCAAACTTCTCCACATGGTTTATTGTGTCATATTACATCAATCTATGCTTGACATTTGGCTTCGGTCAACTTTGAAGCTTGTCGAAACGAAGAAAGACCAAAATGGACGAACTTGGTAAGTTGGATGATTCTTGGACCAAATCTCTCTTCGTTGGTCTCAAACTTCTCCACATGGTTTATTGTGTCATATTACATCAATCTATGCTTGACATTTGGCTTCGGTCAACTTTGAAGCTTGTCGAAACGAAGAAAGACCAAAATGGACGAACTTGGTCCTTGGATGATTCTTGGACCAAATCTCTCTTCGTTGGTCTCAAACTTCTCCACATGGTTTATTGTGTCATATTACATCAATCTATGCTTGACATTTGGCTTCGGTCAACTTTGAAGCTTGTCGAAACGAAGAAAGACCAAAATGGACGAACTTGGTCCAAGTGGATGATTCTTGGACCAAATCTCTCTTCGTTGGTCTCAAACTTCTCCACATGGTTTATTGTGTCATATTACATCAATCTATGCTTGACATTTGGCTTCGGTCAACTTTGAAGCTTGTCGAAACGAAGAAAGACCAAAATGGACGAACTTGGTTAAGTGGATGATTCTTGGACCAAATCTCTCTTCGTTGGTCTCAAACTTCTCCACATGGTTTATTGTGTCATATTACATCAATCTATGCTTGACATTTGGCTTCGGTCAACTTTGAAGCTTGTCGAAACGAAGAAAGACCAAAATGGACGAACTTGGTTAAGTGGATGATTCTTGGACCAAATCTCTCTTCGTTGGTCTCAAACTTCTCCACATGGTTTATTGTGTCATATTACATCAATCTATGCTTGACATTTGGCTTCGGTCAACTTTGAAGCTTGTCGAAACGAAGAAAGACCAAAATGGACGAACTTGGTTAAGTTGGATGATTCTTGGACCAAATCTCTCTTCGTTGGTCTCAAACTTCTCCACATGGTTTATTGTGTCATATTACATCAATCTATGCTTGACATTTGGCTTCGGTCAACTTTGAAGCTTGTCGAAACGAAGAAAGACCAAAATGGACGAACTTGGTTAAGTGGATGATTCTTGGACCAAATCTCTCTTCGTTGGTCTCAAACTTCTCCACATGGTTTATTGTGTCATATTACATCAATCTATGCTTGACATTTGGCTTCGGTCAACTTTGAAGCTTGTCGAAACGAAGAAAGACCAAAATGGACGAACTTGGTTAAGTGGATGATTCTTGGACCAAATCTCTCTTCGTTGGTCTCAAACTTCTCCACATGGTTTATTGTGTCATATTACATCAATCTATGCTTGACATTTGGCTTCGGTCAACTTTGAAGCTTGTCGAAACGAAGAAAGACCAAAATGGACGAACTTGGTTAAGTGGATGATTCTTGGACCAAATCTCTCTTCGTTGGTCTCAAACTTCTCCACATGGTTTATTGTGTCATATTACATCAATCTATGCTTGACATTTGGCTTCGGTCAACTTTGAAGCTTGTCGAAACGAAGAAAGACCAAAATGGACGAACTTGGTTAAGTTGGATGATTCTTGGACCAAATCTCTCTTCGTTGGTCTCAAACTTCTCCACATGGTTTATTGTGTCATATTACATCAATCTATGCTTGACATTTGGCTTCGGTCAACTTTGAAGCTTGTCGAAACGAAGAAAGACCAAAATGGACGAACTTGGTCCAAGTGGATGATTCTTGGACCAAATCTCTCTTCGTTGGTCTCAAACTTCTCCACATGGTTTATTGTGTCATATTACATCAATCTATGCTTGACATTTGGCTTCGGTCAACTTTGAAGCTTGTCGAAACGAAGAAAGACCAAAATGGACGAACTTGGTTAAGTTGGATGATTCTTGGACCAAATCTCTCTTCGTTGGTCTCAAACTTCTCCACATGGTTTATTGTGTCATATTACATCAATCTATGCTTGACATTTGGCTTCGGTCAACTTTGAAGCTTGTCGAAACGAAGAAAGACCAAAATGGACGAACTTGGTCCAAGTGGATGATTCTTGGACCAAATCTCTCTTCGTTGGTCTCAAACTTCTCCACATGGTTTAATGTGTCATATTACATCAATCTATGCTTGACATTTGGCTTCGGTCAACTTTGAAGCTTGTCGAAACGAAGAAAGACCAAAATGGACGAACTTGGTTAAGTGGATGATTCTTGGACCAAATCTCTCTTCGTTGGTCTCAAACTTCTCCACATGGTTTATTGTGTCATATTACATCAATCTATGCTTGACATTTGGCTTCGGTCAACTTTGAAGCTTGTCGAAACGAAGAAAGACCAAAATGGACGAACTTGGTGTGGATGATTCTTGGACCAAATCTCTCTTCGTTGGTCTCAAACTTCTCCACATGGTTTATTGTGTCATATTACATCAATCTATGCTTGACATTTGGCTTCGGTCAACTTTGAAGCTTGTCGAAACGAAGAAAGACCAAAATGGACGAACTTGGTTAAGTGGATGATTCTTGGACCAAATCTCTCTTCGTTGGTCTCAAACTTCTCCACATGGTTTAATGTGTCATATTACATCAATCTATGCTTGACATTTGGCTTCGGTCAACTTTGAAGCTTGTCGAAACGAAGAAAGACCAAAATGGACGAACTTGGTCCAGTGGATGATTCTTGGACCAAATCTCTCTTCGTTGGTCTCAAACTTCTCCACATGGTTTATTGTGTCATATTACATCAATCTATGCTTGACATTTGGCTTCGGTCAACTTTGAAGCTTGTCGAAACGAAGAAAGACCAAAATGGACGAACTTGGTCCAAGTGGATGATTCTTGGACCAAATCTCTCTTCGTTGGTCTCAAACTTCTCCACATGGTTTAATGTGTCATATTACATCAATCTATGCTTGACATTTGGCTTCGGTCAACTTTGAAGCTTGTCGAAACGAAGAAAGACCAAAATGGACGAACTTGGTAAGTTGGATGATTCTTGGACCAAATCTCTCTTCGTTGGTCTCAAACTTCTCCACATGGTTTATTGTGTCATATTACATCAATCTATGCTTGACATTTGGCTTCGGTCAACTTTGAAGCTTGTCGAAACGAAGAAAGACCAAAATGGACGAACTTGGTTAAGTGGATGATTCTTGGACCAAATCTCTCTTCGTTGGTCTCAAACTTCTCCACATGGTTTAATGTGTCATATTACATCAATCTATGCTTGACATTTGGCTTCGGTCAACTTTGAAGCTTGTCGAAACGAAGAAAGACCAAAATGGACGAACTTGGTCCAAGTGGATGATTCTTGGACCAAATCTCTCTTCGTTGGTCTCAAACTTCTCCACATGGTTTAATGTGTCATATTACATCAATCTATGCTTGACATTTGGCTTCGGTCAACTTTGAAGCTTGTCGAAACGAAGAAAGACCAAAATGGACGAACTTGGTCCAAGTGGATGATTCTTGGACCAAATCTCTCTTCGTTGGTCTCAAACTTCTCCACATGGTTTATTGTGTCATATTACATCAATCTATGCTTGACATTTGGCTTCGGTCAACTTTGAAGCTTGTCGAAACGAAGAAAGACCAAAATGGACGAACTTGGTTAAGTGGATGATTCTTGGACCAAATCTCTCTTCGTTGGTCTCAAACTTCTCCACATGGTTTATTGTGTCATATTACATCAATCTATGCTTGACATTTGGCTTCGGTCAACTTTGAAGCTTGTCGAAACGAAGAAAGACCAAAATGGACGAACTTGGTTAAGTGGATGATTCTTGGACCAAATCTCTCTTCGTTGGTCTCAAACTTCTCCACATGGTTTATTGTGTCATATTACATCAATCTATGCTTGACATTTGGCTTCGGTCAACTTTGAAGCTTGTCGAAACGAAGAAAGACCAAAATGGACGAACTTGGTTAAGTGGATGATTCTTGGACCAAATCTCTCTTCGTTGGTCTCAAACTTCTCCACATGGTTTATTGTGTCATATTACATCAATCTATGCTTGACATTTGGCTTCGGTCAACTTTGAAGCTTGTCGAAACGAAGAAAGACCAAAATGGACGAACTTGGTTAAGTGGATGATTCTTGGACCAAATCTCTCTTCGTTGGTCTCAAACTTCTCCACATGGTTTATTGTGTCATATTACATCAATCTATGCTTGACATTTGGCTTCGGTCAACTTTGAAGCTTGTCGAAACGAAGAAAGACCAAAATGGACGAACTTGGTTAAGTGGATGATTCTTGGACCAAATCTCTCTTCGTTGGTCTCAAACTTCTCCACATGGTTTATTGTGTCATATTACATCAATCTATGCTTGACATTTGGCTTCGGTCAACTTTGAAGCTTGTCGAAACGAAGAAAGACCAAAATGGACGAACTTGGTCCAGTTGGATGATTCTTGGACCAAATCTCTCTTCGTTGGTCTCAAACTTCTCCACATGGTTTATTGTGTCATATTACATCAATCTATGCTTGACATTTGGCTTCGGTCAACTTTGAAGCTTGTCGAAACGAAGAAAGACCAAAATGGACGAACTTGGTTAAGTGGATGATTCTTGGACCAAATCTCTCTTCGTTGGTCTCAAACTTCTCCACATGGTTTATTGTGTCATATTACATCAATCTATGCTTGACATTTGGCTTCGGTCAACTTTGAAGCTTGTCGAAACGAAGAAAGACCAAAATGGACGAACTTGGTTAAGTTGGATGATTCTTGGACCAAATCTCTCTTCGTTGGTCTCAAACTTCTCCACATGGTTTATTGTGTCATATTACATCAATCTATGCTTGACATTTGGCTTCGGTCAACTTTGAAGCTTGTCGAAACGAAGAAAGACCAAAATGGACGAACTTGGTAAGTGGATGATTCTTGGACCAAATCTCTCTTCGTTGGTCTCAAACTTCTCCACATGGTTTATTGTGTCATATTACATCAATCTATGCTTGACATTTGGCTTCGGTCAACTTTGAAGCTTGTCGAAACGAAGAAAGACCAAAATGGACGAACTTGGTTAAGTGGATGATTCTTGGACCAAATCTCTCTTCGTTGGTCTCAAACTTCTCCACATGGTTTATTGTGTCATATTACATCAATCTATGCTTGACATTTGGCTTCGGTCAACTTTGAAGCTTGTCGAAACGAAGAAAGACCAAAATGGACGAACTTGGTTAAGTGGATGATTCTTGGACCAAATCTCTCTTCGTTGGTCTCAAACTTCTCCACATGGTTTATTGTGTCATATTACATCAATCTATGCTTGACATTTGGCTTCGGTCAACTTTGAAGCTGTCGAAACGAAGAAAGACCAAAATGGACGAACTTGGTCCAAGTGGATGATTCTTGGACCAAATCTCTCTTCGTTGGTCTCAAACTTCTCCACATGGTTTATTGTGTCATATTACATCAATCTATGCTTGACATTTGGCTTCGGTCAACTTTGAAGCTTGTCGAAACGAAGAAAGACCAAAATGGACGAACTTGGTCCAAGTGGATGATTCTTGGACCAAATCTCTCTTCGTTGGTCTCAAACTTCTCCACATGGTTTATTGTGTCATATTACATCAATCTATGCTTGACATTTGGCTTCGGTCAACTTTGAAGCTTGTCGAAACGAAGAAAGACCAAAATGGACGAACTTGGTCCAAGTGGATGATTCTTGGACCAAATCTCTCTTCGTTGGTCTCAAACTTCTCCACATGGTTTATTGTGTCATATTACATCAATCTATGCTTGACATTTGGCTTCGGTCAACTTTGAAGCTAGTCGAAACGAAGAAAGACCAAAATGGACGAACTTGGTTAAGTGGATGATTCTTGGACCAAATCTCTCTTCGTTGGTCTCAAACTTCTCCACATGGTTTATTGTGTCATATTACATCAATCTATGCTTGACATTTGGCTTCGGTCAACTTTGAAGCTTGTCGAAACGAAGAAAGACCAAAATGGACGAACTTGGTCCAGTGTGGATGATTCTTGGACCAAATCTCTCTTCGTTGGTCTCAAACTTCTCCACATGGTTTATTGTGTCATATTACATCAATCTATGCTTGACATTTGGCTTCGGTCAACTTTGAAGCTTGTCGAAACGAAGAAAGACCAAAATGGACGAACTTGGTCCAAGTGGATGATTCTTGGACCAAATCTCTCTTCGTTGGTCTCAAACTTCTCCACATGGTTTATTGTGTCATATTACATCAATCTATGCTTGACATTTGGCTTCGGTCAACTTTGAAGCTTGTCGAAACGAAGAAAGACCAAAATGGACGAACTTGGTTAAGTGGATGATTCTTGGACCAAATCTCTCTTCGTTGGTCTCAAACTTCTCCACATGGTTTATTGTGTCATATTACATCAATCTATGCTTGACATTTGGCTTCGGTCAACTTTGAAGCTTGTCGAAACGAAGAAAGACCAAAATGGACGAACTTGGTTAAGTGGATGATTCTTGGACCAAATCTCTCTTCGTTGGTCTCAAACTTCTCCACATGGTTTATTGTGTCATATTACATCAATCTATGCTTGACATTTGGCTTCGGTCAACTTTGAAGCTTGTCGAAACGAAGAAAGACCAAAATGGACGAACTTGGTCCAAGTGGATGATTCTTGGACCAAATCTCTCTTCGTTGGTCTCAAACTTCTCCACATGGTTTAATGTGTCATATTACATCAATCTATGCTTGACATTTGGCTTCGGTCAACTTTGAAGCTTGTCGAAACGAAGAAAGACCAAAATGGACGAACTTGGTTAAGTGGATGATTCTTGGACCAAATCTCTCTTCGTTGGTCTCAAACTTCTCCACATGGTTTATTGTGTCATATTACATCAATCTATGCTTGACATTTGGCTTCGGTCAACTTTGAAGCTTGTCGAAACGAAGAAAGACCAAAATGGACGAACTTGGTTAAGTTGGATGATTCTTGGACCAAATCTCTCTTCGTTGGTCTCAAACTTCTCCACATGGTTTATTGTGTCATATTACATCAATCTATGCTTGACATTTGGCTTCGGTCAACTTTGAAGCTTGTCGAAACGAAGAAAGACCAAAATGGACGAACTTGGTTAAGTGGATGATTCTTGGACCAAATCTCTCTTCGTTGGTCTCAAACTTCTCCACATGGTTTATTGTGTCATATTACATCAATCTATGCTTGACATTTGGCTTCGGTCAACTTTGAAGCTTGTCGAAACGAAGAAAGACCAAAATGGACGAACTTGGTTAAGTTGGATGATTCTTGGACCAAATCTCTCTTCGTTGGTCTCAAACTTCTCCACATGGTTTATTGTGTCATATTACATCAATCTATGCTTGACATTTGGCTTCGGTCAACTTTGAAGCTTGTCGAAACGAAGAAAGACCAAAATGGACGAACTTGGTAAGTTGGATGATTCTTGGACCAAATCTCTCTTCGTTGGTCTCAAACTTCTCCACATGGTTTATTGTGTCATATTACATCAATCTATGCTTGACATTTGGCTTCGGTCAACTTTGAAGCTTGTCGAAACGAAGAAAGACCAAAATGGACGAACTTGGTTAAGTGGATGATTCTTGGACCAAATCTCTCTTCGTTGGTCTCAAACTTCTCCACATGGTTTATTGTGTCATATTACATCAATCTATGCTTGACATTTGGCTTCGGTCAACTTTGAAGCTTGTCGAAACGAAGAAAGACCAAAATGGACGAACTTGGTTAAGTGGATGATTCTTGGACCAAATCTCTCTTCGTTGGTCTCAAACTTCTCCACATGGTTTATTGTGTCATATTACATCAATCTATGCTTGACATTTGGCTTCGGTCAACTTTGAAGCTAGTCGAAACGAAGAAAGACCAAAATGGACGAACTTGGTTAAGTGGATGATTCTTGGACCAAATCTCTCTTCGTTGGTCTCAAACTTCTCCACATGGTTTATTGTGTCATATTACATCAATCTATGCTTGACATTTGGCTTCGGTCAACTTTGAAGCTTGTCGAAACGAAGAAAGACCAAAATGGACGAACTTGGTTAAGTGGATGATTCTTGGACCAAATCTCTCTTCGTTGGTCTCAAACTTCTCCACATGGTTTATTGTGTCATATTACATCAATCTATGCTTGACATTTGGCTTCGGTCAACTTTGAAGCTTGTCGAAACGAAGAAAGACCAAAATGGACGAACTTGGTTAAGTGGATGATTCTTGGACCAAATCTCTCTTCGTTGGTCTCAAACTTCTCCACATGGTTTATTGTGTCATATTACATCAATCTATGCTTGACATTTGGCTTCGGTCAACTTTGAAGCTTGTCGAAACGAAGAAAGACCAAAATGGACGAACTTGGTTAAGTTGGATGATTCTTGGACCAAATCTCTCTTCGTTGGTCTCAAACTTCTCCACATGGTTTATTGTGTCATATTACATCAATCTATGCTTGACATTTGGCTTCGGTCAACTTTGAAGCTAGTCGAAACGAAGAAAGACCAAAATGGACGAACTTGGTAAGTGGATGATTCTTGGACCAAATCTCTCTTCGTTGGTCTCAAACTTCTCCACATGGTTTATTGTGTCATATTACATCAATCTATGCTTGACATTTGGCTTCGGTCAACTTTGAAGCTTGTCGAAACGAAGAAAGACCAAAATGGACGAACTTGGTTAAGTGGATGATTCTTGGACCAAATCTCTCTTCGTTGGTCTCAAACTTCTCCACATGGTTTATTGTGTCATATTACATCAATCTATGCTTGACATTTGGCTTCGGTCAACTTTGAAGCTTGTCGAAACGAAGAAAGACCAAAATGGACGAACTTGGTTAAGTTGGATGATTCTTGGACCAAATCTCTCTTCGTTGGTCTCAAACTTCTCCACATGGTTTAATGTGTCATATTACATCAATCTATGCTTGACATTTGGCTTCGGTCAACTTTGAAGCTTGTCGAAACGAAGAAAGACCAAAATGGACGAACTTGGTTAAGTGGATGATTCTTGGACCAAATCTCTCTTCGTTGGTCTCAAACTTCTCCACATGGTTTAATGTGTCATATTACATCAATCTATGCTTGACATTTGGCTTCGGTCAACTTTGAAGCTTGTCGAAACGAAGAAAAAGACCAAAATGGACGAACTTGGTTAAGTTGGATGATTCTTGGACCAAATCTCTCTTCGTTGGTCTCAAACTTCTCCACATGGTTTATTGTGTCATATTACATCAATCTATGCTTGACATTTGGCTTCGGTCAACTTTGAAGCTAGTCGAAACGAAGAAAGACCAAAATGGACGAACTTGGTTAAGTTGTGGATGATTCTTGGACCAAATCTCTCTTCGTTGGTCTCAAACTTCTCCACATGGTTTATTGTGTCATATTACATCAATCTATGCTTGACATTTGGCTTCGGTCAACTTTGAAGCTTGTCGAAACGAAGAAAGACCAAAATGGACGAACTTGGTTAAGTTGGATGATTCTTGGACCAAATCTCTCTTCGTTGGTCTCAAACTTCTCCACATGGTTTATTGTGTCATATTACATCAATCTATGCTTGACATTTGGCTTCGGTCAACTTTGAAGCTAGTCGAAACGAAGAAAGACCAAAATGGACGAACTTGGTTAAGTTGGATGATTCTTGGACCAAATCTCTCTTCGTTGGTCTCAAACTTCTCCACATGGTTTATTGTGTCATATTACATCAATCTATGCTTGACATTTGGCTTCGGTCAACTTTGAAGCTTGTCGAAACGAAGAAAGACCAAAATGGACGAACTTGGTTAAGTTGGATGATTCTTGGACCAAATCTCTCTTCGTTGGTCTCAAACTTCTCCACATGGTTTATTGTGTCATATTACATCAATCTATGCTTGACATTTGGCTTCGGTCAACTTTGAAGCTAGTCGAACGAAGAAAGACCAAAATGGACGAACTTGGTTAAGTTGGATGATTCTTGGACCAAATCTCTCTTCGTTGGTCTCAAACTTCTCCACATGGTTTATTGTGTCATATTACATCAATCTATGCTTGACATTTGGCTTCGGTCAACTTTGAAGCTAGTCGAAACGAAGAAAGACCAAAATGGACGAACTTGGTTAAGTTGGATGATTCTTGGACCAAATCTCTCTTCGTTGGTCTCAAACTTCTCCACATGGTTTATTGTGTCATATTACATCAATCTATGCTTGACATTTGGCTTCGGTCAACTTTGAAGCTAGTCGAAACGAAGAAAGACCAAAATGGACGAACTTGGTTAAGTTGGATGATTCTTGGACCAAATCTCTCTTCGTTGGTCTCAAACTTCTCCACATGGTTTATTGTGTCATATTACATCAATCTATGCTTGACATTTGGCTTCGGTCAACTTTGAAGCTAGTCGAAACGAAGAAAGACCAAAATGGACGAACTTGGTTAATTGGATGATTCTTGGACCAAATCTCTCTTCGTTGGTCTCAAACTTCTCCACATGGTTTATTGTGTCATATTACATCAATCTATGCTTGACATTTGGCTTCGGTCAACTTTGAAGCTAGTCGAAACGAAGAAAGACCAAAATGGACGAACTTGGTAAGTTGGATGATTCTTGGACCAAATCTCTCTTCGTTGGTCTCAAACTTCTCCACATGGTTTATTGTGTCATATTACATCAATCTATGCTTGACATTTGGCTTCGGTCAACTTTGAAGCTAGTCGAAACGAAGAAAGACCAAAATGGACGAACTTGGTTAAGTTGGATGATTCTTGGACCAAATCTCTCTTCGTTGGTCTCAAACTTCTCCACATGGTTTATTGTGTCATATTACATCAATCTATGCTTGACATTTGGCTTCGGTCAACTTTGAAGCTAGTCGAAACGAAGAAAGACCAAAATGGACGAACTTGGTTAATTGGATGATTCTTGGACCAAATCTCTCTTCGTTGGTCTCAAACTTCTCCACATGGTTTATTGTGTCATATTACATCAATCTATGCTTGACATTTGGCTTCGGTCAACTTTGAAGCTAGTCGAAACGAAGAAAGACCAAAATGGACGAACTTGGTTAAGTTGGATGATTCTTGGACCAAATCTCTCTTCGTTGGTCTCAAACTTCTCCACATGGTTTATTGTGTCATATTACATCAATCTATGCTTGACATTTGGCTTCGGTCAACTTTGAAGCTAGTCGAAACGAAGAAAGACCAAAATGGACGAACTTGGTTAAGTTGGATGATTCTTGGACCAAATCTCTCTTCGTTGGTCTCAAACTTCTCCACATGGTTTATTGTGTCATATTACATCAATCTATGCTTGACATTTGGCTTCGGTCAACTTTGAAGCTAGTCGAAACGAAGAAAGACCAAAATGGACGAACTTGGTTAAGTTGGATGATTCTTGGACCAAATCTCTCTTCGTTGGTCTCAAACTTCTCCACATGGTTTATTGTGTCATATTACATCAATCTATGCTTGACATTTGGCTTCGGTCAACTTTGAAGCTAGTCGAAACGAAGAAAGACCAAAATGGACGAACTTGGTTAAGTTGGATGATTCTTGGACCAAATCTCTCTTCGTTGGTCTCAAACTTCTCCACATGGTTTATTGTGTCATATTACATCAATCTATGCTTGACATTTGGCTTCGGTCAACTTTGAAGCTAGTCGAAACGAAGAAAGACCAAAATGGACGAACTTGGTTAAGTTGGATGATTCTTGGACCAAATCTCTCTTCGTTGGTCTCAAACTTCTCCACATGGTTTATTGTGTCATATTACATCAATCTATGCTTGACATTTGGCTTCGGTCAACTTTGAAGCTAGTCGAAACGAAGAAAGACCAAAATGGACGAACTTGGTTAAGTTGGATGATTCTTGGACCAAATCTCTCTTCGTTGGTCTCAAACTTCTCCACATGGTTTATTGTGTCATATTACATCAATCTATGCTTGACATTTGGCTTCGGTCAACTTTGAAGCTAGTCGAAACGAAGAAAGACCAAAATGGACGAACTTGGTTAAGTTGGATGATTCTTGGACCAAATCTCTCTTCGTTGGTCTCAAACTTCTCCACATGGTTTATTGTGTCATATTACATCAATCTATGCTTGACATTTGGCTTCGGTCAACTTTGAAGCTAGTCGAAACGAAGAAAGACCAAAATGGACGAACTTGGTTAAGTTGGATGATTCTTGGACCAAATCTCTCTTCGTTGGTCTCAAACTTCTCCACATGGTTTATTGTGTCATATTACATCAATCTATGCTTGACATTTGGCTTCGGTCAACTTTGAAGCTAGTCGAAACGAAGAAAGACCAAAATGGACGAACTTGGTTAAGTTGGATGATTCTTGGACCAAATCTCTCTTCGTTGGTCTCAAACTTCTCCACATGGTTTATTGTGTCATATTACATCAATCTATGCTTGACATTTGGCTTCGGTCAACTTTGAAGCTAGTCGAAACGAAGAAAGACCAAAATGGACGAACTTGGTTAAGTTGGATGATTCTTGGACCAAATCTCTCTTCGTTGGTCTCAAACTTCTCCACATGGTTTATTGTGTCATATTACATCAATCTATGCTTGACATTTGGCTTCGGTCAACTTTGAAGCTAGTCGAAACGAAGAAAGACCAAAATGGACGAACTTGGTTAAGTTGGATGATTCTTGGACCAAATCTCTCTTCGTTGGTCTCAAACTTCTCCACATGGTTTATTGTGTCATATTACATCAATCTATGCTTGACATTTGGCTTCGGTCAACTTTGAAGCTAGTCGAAACGAAGAAAGACCAAAATGGACGAACTTGGTTAAGTTGGATGATTCTTGGACCAAATCTCTCTTCGTTGGTCTCAAACTTCTCCACATGGTTTATTGTGTCATATTACATCAATCTATGCTTGACATTTGGCTTCGGTCAACTTTGAAGCTAGTCGAAACGAAGAAAGACCAAAATGGACGAACTTGGTTAAGTTGGATGATTCTTGGACCAAATCTCTCTTCGTTGGTCTCAAACTTCTCCACATGGTTTATTGTGTCATATTACATCAATCTATGCTTGACATTTGGCTTCGGTCAACTTTGAAGCTAGTCGAAACGAAGAAAGACCAAAATGGACGAACTTGGTTAAGTTGGATGATTCTTGGACCAAATCTCTCTTCGTTGGTCTCAAACTTCTCCACATGGTTTATTGTGTCATATTACATCAATCTATGCTTGACATTTGGCTTCGGTCAACTTTGAAGCTAGTCGAAACGAAGAAAGACCAAAATGGACGAACTTGGTTAAGTTGGATGATTCTTGGACCAAATCTCTCTTCGTTGGTCTCAAACTTCTCCACATGGTTTATTGTGTCATATTACATCAATCTATGCTTGACATTTGGCTTCGGTCAACTTTGAAGCTAGTCGAAACGAAGAAAGACCAAAATGGACGAACTTGGTTAAGTTGGATGATTCTTGGACCAAATCTCTCTTCGTTGGTCTCAAACTTCTCCACATGGTTTATTGTGTCATATTACATCAATCTATGCTTGACATTTGGCTTCGGTCAACTTTGAAGCTAGTCGAAACGAAGAAAGACCAAAATGGACGAACTTGGTTAAGTTGGATGATTCTTGGACCAAATCTCTCTTCGTTGGTCTCAAACTTCTCCACATGGTTTATTGTGTCATATTACATCAATCTATGCTTGACATTTGGCTTCGGTCAACTTTGAAGCTAGTCGAAACGAAGAAAGACCAAAATGGACGAACTTGGTTAAGTTGGATGATTCTTGGACCAAATCTCTCTTCGTTGGTCTCAAACTTCTCCACATGGTTTATTGTGTCATATTACATCAATCTATGCTTGACATTTGGCTTCGGTCAACTTTGAAGCTAGTCGAAACGAAGAAAGACCAAAATGGACGAACTTGGTTAAGTTGGATGATTCTTGGACCAAATCTCTCTTCGTTGGTCTCAAACTTCTCCACATGGTTTATTGTGTCATATTACATCAATCTATGCTTGACATTTGGCTTCGGTCAACTTTGAAGCTAGTCGAAACGAAGAAAGACCAAAATGGACGAACTTGGTTAAGTTGGATGATTCTTGGACCAAATCTCTCTTCGTTGGTCTCAAACTTCTCCACATGGTTTATTGTGTCATATTACATCAATCTATGCTTGACATTTGGCTTCGGTCAACTTTGAAGCTAGTCGAAACGAAGAAAGACCAAAATGGACGAACTTGGTTAAGTTGGATGATTCTTGGACCAAATCTCTCTTCGTTGGTCTCAAACTTCTCCACATGGTTTATTGTGTCATATTACATCAATCTATGCTTGACATTTGGCTTCGGTCAACTTTGAAGCTAGTCGAAACGAAGAAAGACCAAAATGGACGAACTTGGTTAAGTGGATGATTCTTGGACCAAATCTCTCTTCGTTGGTCTCAAACTTCTCCACATGGTTTATTGTGTCATATTACATCAATCTATGCTTGACATTTGGCTTCGGTCAACTTTGAAGCTAGTCGAAACGAAGAAAGACCAAAATGGACGAACTTGGTTAAGTTGGATGATTCTTGGACCAAATCTCTCTTCGTTGGTCTCAAACTTCTCCACATGGTTTATTGTGTCATATTACATCAATCTATGCTTGACATTTGGCTTCGGTCAACTTTGAAGCTAGTCGAAACGAAGAAAGACCAAAATGGACGAACTTGGTTAAGTTGGATGATTCTTGGACCAAATCTCTCTTCGTTGGTCTCAAACTTCTCCACATGGTTTATTGTGTCATATTACATCAATCTATGCTTGACATTTGGCTTCGGTCAACTTTGAAGCTAGTCGAAACGAAGAAAGACCAAAATGGACGAACTTGGTTAAGTTGGATGATTCTTGGACCAAATCTCTCTTCGTTGGTCTCAAACTTCTCCACATGGTTTATTGTGTCATATTACATCAATCTATGCTTGACATTTGGCTTCGGTCAACTTTGAAGCTAGTCGAAACGAAGAAAGACCAAAATGGACGAACTTGGTTAAGTTGGATGATTCTTGGACCAAATCTCTCTTCGTTGGTCTCAAACTTCTCCACATGGTTTATTGTGTCATATTACATCAATCTATGCTTGACATTTGGCTTCGGTCAACTTTGAAGCTAGTCGAAACGAAGAAAGACCAAAATGGACGAACTTGGTTAAGTTGGATGATTCTTGGACCAAATCTCTCTTCGTTGGTCTCAAACTTCTCCACATGGTTTATTGTGTCATATTACATCAATCTATGCTTGACATTTGGCTTCGGTCAACTTTGAAGCTAGTCGAAACGAAGAAAGACCAAAATGGACGAACTTGGTTAAGTTGGATGATTCTTGGACCAAATCTCTCTTCGTTGGTCTCAAACTTCTCCACATGGTTTATTGTGTCATATTACATCAATCTATGCTTGACATTTGGCTTCGGTCAACTTTGAAGCTAGTCGAAACGAAGAAAGACCAAAATGGACGAACTTGGTTAAGTTGGATGATTCTTGGACCAAATCTCTCTTCGTTGGTCTCAAACTTCTCCACATGGTTTATTGTGTCATATTACATCAATCTATGCTTGACATTTGGCTTCGGTCAACTTTGAAGCTAGTCGAAACGAAGAAAGACCAAAATGGACGAACTTGGTTAAGTTGGATGATTCTTGGACCAAATCTCTCTTCGTTGGTCTCAAACTTCTCCACATGGTTTATTGTGTCATATTACATCAATCTATGCTTGACATTTGGCTTCGGTCAACTTTGAAGCTAGTCGAAACGAAGAAAGACCAAAATGGACGAACTTGGTTAAGTTGGATGATTCTTGGACCAAATCTCTCTTCGTTGGTCTCAAACTTCTCCACATGGTTTATTGTGTCATATTACATCAATCTATGCTTGACATTTGGCTTCGGTCAACTTTGAAGCTAGTCGAAACGAAGAAAGACCAAAATGGACGAACTTGGTTAAGTTGGATGATTCTTGGACCAAATCTCTCTTCGTTGGTCTCAAACTTCTCCACATGGTTTATTGTGTCATATTACATCAATCTATGCTTGACATTTGGCTTCGGTCAACTTTGAAGCTAGTCGAAACGAAGAAAGACCAAAATGGACGAACTTGGTTAAGTTGGATGATTCTTGGACCAAATCTCTCTTCGTTGGTCTCAAACTTCTCCACATGGTTTATTGTGTCATATTACATCAATCTATGCTTGACATTTGGCTTCGGTCAACTTTGAAGCTAGTCGAAACGAAGAAAGACCAAAATGGACGAACTTGGTTAAGTTGGATGATTCTTGGACCAAATCTCTCTTCGTTGGTCTCAAACTTCTCCACATGGTTTATTGTGTCATATTACATCAATCTATGCTTGACATTTGGCTTCGGTCAACTTTGAAGCTAGTCGAAACGAAGAAAGACCAAAATGGACGAACTTGGTTAAGTTGGATGATTCTTGGACCAAATCTCTCTTCGTTGGTCTCAAACTTCTCCACATGGTTTATTGTGTCATATTACATCAATCTATGCTTGACATTTGGCTTCGGTCAACTTTGAAGCTAGTCGAAACGAAGAAAGACCAAAATGGACGAACTTGGTTAAGTTGGATGATTCTTGGACCAAATCTCTCTTCGTTGGTCTCAAACTTCTCCACATGGTTTATTGTGTCATATTACATCAATCTATGCTTGACATTTGGCTTCGGTCAACTTTGAAGCTAGTCGAAACGAAGAAAGACCAAAATGGACGAACTTGGTTAAGTTGGATGATTCTTGGACCAAATCTCTCTTCGTTGGTCTCAAACTTCTCCACATGGTTTATTGTGTCATATTACATCAATCTATGCTTGACATTTGGCTTCGGTCAACTTTGAAGCTAGTCGAAACGAAGAAAGACCAAAATGGACGAACTTGGTTAAGTTGGATGATTCTTGGACCAAATCTCTCTTCGTTGGTCTCAAACTTCTCCACATGGTTTATTGTGTCATATTACATCAATCTATGCTTGACATTTGGCTTCGGTCAACTTTGAAGCTAGTCGAAACGAAGAAAGACCAAAATGGACGAACTTGGTTAAGTTGGATGATTCTTGGACCAAATCTCTCTTCGTTGGTCTCAAACTTCTCCACATGGTTTATTGTGTCATATTACATCAATCTATGCTTGACATTTGGCTTCGGTCAACTTTGAAGCTAGTCGAAACGAAGAAAGACCAAAATGGACGAACTTGGTTAAGTTGGATGATTCTTGGACCAAATCTCTCTTCGTTGGTCTCAAACTTCTCCACATGGTTTATTGTGTCATATTACATCAATCTATGCTTGACATTTGGCTTCGGTCAACTTTGAAGCTAGTCGAAACGAAGAAAGACCAAAATGGACGAACTTGGTTAAGTTGGATGATTCTTGGACCAAATCTCTCTTCGTTGGTCTCAAACTTCTCCACATGGTTTATTGTGTCATATTACATCAATCTATGCTTGACATTTGGCTTCGGTCAACTTTGAAGCTAGTCGAAACGAAGAAAGACCAAAATGGACGAACTTGGTTAAGTTGGATGATTCTTGGACCAAATCTCTCTTCGTTGGTCTCAAACTTCTCCACATGGTTTATTGTGTCATATTACATCAATCTATGCTTGACATTTGGCTTCGGTCAACTTTGAAGCTAGTCGAAACGAAGAAAGACCAAAATGGACGAACTTGGTTAAGTTGGATGATTCTTGGACCAAATCTCTCTTCGTTGGTCTCAAACTTCTCCACATGGTTTATTGTGTCATATTACATCAATCTATGCTTGACATTTGGCTTCGGTCAACTTTGAAGCTAGTCGAAACGAAGAAAGACCAAAATGGACGAACTTGGTTAAGTTGGATGATTCTTGGACCAAATCTCTCTTCGTTGGTCTCAAACTTCTCCACATGGTTTATTGTGTCATATTACATCAATCTATGCTTGACATTTGGCTTCGGTCAACTTTGAAGCTAGTCGAAACGAAGAAAGACCAAAATGGACGAACTTGGTTAAGTTGGATGATTCTTGGACCAAATCTCTCTTCGTTGGTCTCAAACTTCTCCACATGGTTTATTGTGTCATATTACATCAATCTATGCTTGACATTTGGCTTCGGTCAACTTTGAAGCTAGTCGAAACGAAGAAAGACCAAAATGGACGAACTTGGTTAAGTTGGATGATTCTTGGACCAAATCTCTCTTCGTTGGTCTCAAACTTCTCCACATGGTTTATTGTGTCATATTACATCAATCTATGCTTGACATTTGGCTTCGGTCAACTTTGAAGCTAGTCGAAACGAAGAAAGACCAAAATGGACGAACTTGGTTAAGTTGGATGATTCTTGGACCAAATCTCTCTTCGTTGGTCTCAAACTTCTCCACATGGTTTATTGTGTCATATTACATCAATCTATGCTTGACATTTGGCTTCGGTCAACTTTGAAGCTAGTCGAAACGAAGAAAGACCAAAATGGACGAACTTGGTTAAGTTGGATGATTCTTGGACCAAATCTCTCTTCGTTGGTCTCAAACTTCTCCACATGGTTTATTGTGTCATATTACATCAATCTATGCTTGACATTTGGCTTCGGTCAACTTTGAAGCTAGTCGAAACGAAGAAAGACCAAAATGGACGAACTTGGTTAAGTTGGATGATTCTTGGACCAAATCTCTCTTCGTTGGTCTCAAACTTCTCCACATGGTTTATTGTGTCATATTACATCAATCTATGCTTGACATTTGGCTTCGGTCAACTTTGAAGCTAGTCGAAACGAAGAAAGACCAAAATGGACGAACTTGGTTAAGTTGGATGATTCTTGGACCAAATCTCTCTTCGTTGGTCTCAAACTTCTCCACATGGTTTATTGTGTCATATTACATCAATCTATGCTTGACATTTGGCTTCGGTCAACTTTGAAGCTAGTCGAAACGAAGAAAGACCAAAATGGACGAACTTGGTTAAGTTGGATGATTCTTGGACCAAATCTCTCTTCGTTGGTCTCAAACTTCTCCACATGGTTTATTGTGTCATATTACATCAATCTATGCTTGACATTTGGCTTCGGTCAACTTTGAAGCTAGTCGAAACGAAGAAAGACCAAAATGGACGAACTTGGTTAAGTTGGATGATTCTTGGACCAAATCTCTCTTCGTTGGTCTCAAACTTCTCCACATGGTTTATTGTGTCATATTACATCAATCTATGCTTGACATTTGGCTTCGGTCAACTTTGAAGCTAGTCGAAACGAAGAAAGACCAAAATGGACGAACTTGGTTAAGTTGGATGATTCTTGGACCAAATCTCTCTTCGTTGGTCTCAAACTTCTCCACATGGTTTATTGTGTCATATTACATCAATCTATGCTTGACATTTGGCTTCGGTCAACTTTGAAGCTAGTCGAAACGAAGAAAGACCAAAATGGACGAACTTGGTTAAGTTGGATGATTCTTGGACCAAATCTCTCTTCGTTGGTCTCAAACTTCTCCACATGGTTTATTGTGTCATATTACATCAATCTATGCTTGACATTTGGCTTCGGTCAACTTTGAAGCTAGTCGAAACGAAGAAAGACCAAAATGGACGAACTTGGTTAAGTTGGATGATTCTTGGACCAAATCTCTCTTCGTTGGTCTCAAACTTCTCCACATGGTTTATTGTGTCATATTACATCAATCTATGCTTGACATTTGGCTTCGGTCAACTTTGAAGCTAGTCGAAACGAAGAAAGACCAAAATGGACGAACTTGGTTAAGTTGGATGATTCTTGGACCAAATCTCTCTTCGTTGGTCTCAAACTTCTCCACATGGTTTATTGTGTCATATTACATCAATCTATGCTTGACATTTGGCTTCGGTCAACTTTGAAGCTAGTCGAAACGAAGAAAGACCAAAATGGACGAACTTGGTTAAGTTGGATGATTCTTGGACCAAATCTCTCTTCGTTGGTCTCAAACTTCTCCACATGGTTTATTGTGTCATATTACATCAATCTATGCTTGACATTTGGCTTCGGTCAACTTTGAAGCTAGTCGAAACGAAGAAAGACCAAAATGGACGAACTTGGTTAAGTTGGATGATTCTTGGACCAAATCTCTCTTCGTTGGTCTCAAACTTCTCCACATGGTTTATTGTGTCATATTACATCAATCTATGCTTGACATTTGGCTTCGGTCAACTTTGAAGCTAGTCGAAACGAAGAAAGACCAAAATGGACGAACTTGGTTAAGTTGGATGATTCTTGGACCAAATCTCTCTTCGTTGGTCTCAAACTTCTCCACATGGTTTATTGTGTCATATTACATCAATCTATGCTTGACATTTGGCTTCGGTCAACTTTGAAGCTAGTCGAAACGAAGAAAGACCAAAATGGACGAACTTGGTTAAGTGGATGATTCTTGGACCAAATCTCTCTTCGTTGGTCTCAAACTTCTCCACATGGTTTATTGTGTCATATTACATCAATCTATGCTTGACATTTGGCTTCGGTCAACTTTGAAGCTAGTCGAAACGAAGAAAGACCAAAATGGACGAACTTGGTTAAGTTGGATGATTCTTGGACCAAATCTCTCTTCGTTGGTCTCAAACTTCTCCACATGGTTTATTGTGTCATATTACATCAATCTATGCTTGACATTTGGCTTCGGTCAACTTTGAAGCTAGTCGAAACGAAGAAAGACCAAAATGGACGAACTTGGTTAAGTTGGATGATTCTTGGACCAAATCTCTCTTCGTTGGTCTCAAACTTCTCCACATGGTTTATTGTGTCATATTACATCAATCTATGCTTGACATTTGGCTTCGGTCAACTTTGAAGCTAGTCGAAACGAAGAAAGACCAAAATGGACGAACTTGGTTAAGTTGGATGATTCTTGGACCAAATCTCTCTTCGTTGGTCTCAAACTTCTCCACATGGTTTATTGTGTCATATTACATCAATCTATGCTTGACATTTGGCTTCGGTCAACTTTGAAGCTAGTCGAAACGAAGAAAGACCAAAATGGACGAACTTGGTTAAGTTGGATGATTCTTGGACCAAATCTCTCTTCGTTGGTCTCAAACTTCTCCACATGGTTTATTGTGTCATATTACATCAATCTATGCTTGACATTTGGCTTCGGTCAACTTTGAAGCTAGTCGAAACGAAGAAAGACCAAAATGGACGAACTTGGTTAAGTTGGATGATTCTTGGACCAAATCTCTCTTCGTTGGTCTCAAACTTCTCCACATGGTTTATTGTGTCATATTACATCAATCTATGCTTGACATTTGGCTTCGGTCAACTTTGAAGCTAGTCGAAACGAAGAAAGACCAAAATGGACGAACTTGGTTAAGTTGGATGATTCTTGGACCAAATCTCTCTTCGTTGGTCTCAAACTTCTCCACATGGTTTATTGTGTCATATTACATCAATCTATGCTTGACATTTGGCTTCGGTCAACTTTGAAGCTAGTCGAAACGAAGAAAGACCAAAATGGACGAACTTGGTTAAGTTGGATGATTCTTGGACCAAATCTCTCTTCGTTGGTCTCAAACTTCTCCACATGGTTTATTGTGTCATATTACATCAATCTATGCTTGACATTTGGCTTCGGTCAACTTTGAAGCTAGTCGAAACGAAGAAAGACCAAAATGGACGAACTTGGTTAAGTTGGATGATTCTTGGACCAAATCTCTCTTCGTTGGTCTCAAACTTCTCCACATGGTTTATTGTGTCATATTACATCAATCTATGCTTGACATTTGGCTTCGGTCAACTTTGAAGCTAGTCGAAACGAAGAAAGACCAAAATGGACGAACTTGGTTAAGTTGGATGATTCTTGGACCAAATCTCTCTTCGTTGGTCTCAAACTTCTCCACATGGTTTATTGTGTCATATTACATCAATCTATGCTTGACATTTGGCTTCGGTCAACTTTGAAGCTAGTCGAAACGAAGAAAGACCAAAATGGACGAACTTGGTTAAGTTGGATGATTCTTGGACCAAATCTCTCTTCGTTGGTCTCAAACTTCTCCACATGGTTTATTGTGTCATATTACATCAATCTATGCTTGACATTTGGCTTCGGTCAACTTTGAAGCTAGTCGAAACGAAGAAAGACCAAAATGGACGAACTTGGTTAAGTTGGATGATTCTTGGACCAAATCTCTCTTCGTTGGTCTCAAACTTCTCCACATGGTTTATTGTGTCATATTACATCAATCTATGCTTGACATTTGGCTTCGGTCAACTTTGAAGCTAGTCGAAACGAAGAAAGACCAAAATGGACGAACTTGGTTAAGTTGGATGATTCTTGGACCAAATCTCTCTTCGTTGGTCTCAAACTTCTCCACATGGTTTATTGTGTCATATTACATCAATCTATGCTTGACATTTGGCTTCGGTCAACTTTGAAGCTAGTCGAAACGAAGAAAGACCAAAATGGACGAACTTGGTTAAGTTGGATGATTCTTGGACCAAATCTCTCTTCGTTGGTCTCAAACTTCTCCACATGGTTTATTGTGTCATATTACATCAATCTATGCTTGACATTTGGCTTCGGTCAACTTTGAAGCTAGTCGAAACGAAGAAAGACCAAAATGGACGAACTTGGTTAAGTTGGATGATTCTTGGACCAAATCTCTCTTCGTTGGTCTCAAACTTCTCCACATGGTTTATTGTGTCATATTACATCAATCTATGCTTGACATTTGGCTTCGGTCAACTTTGAAGCTAGTCGAAACGAAGAAAGACCAAAATGGACGAACTTGGTTAAGTTGGATGATTCTTGGACCAAATCTCTCTTCGTTGGTCTCAAACTTCTCCACATGGTTTATTGTGTCATATTACATCAATCTATGCTTGACATTTGGCTTCGGTCAACTTTGAAGCTAGTCGAAACGAAGAAAGACCAAAATGGACGAACTTGGTTAAGTTGGATGATTCTTGGACCAAATCTCTCTTCGTTGGTCTCAAACTTCTCCACATGGTTTATTGTGTCATATTACATCAATCTATGCTTGACATTTGGCTTCGGTCAACTTTGAAGCTAGTCGAAACGAAGAAAGACCAAAATGGACGAACTTGGTTAAGTTGGATGATTCTTGGACCAAATCTCTCTTCGTTGGTCTCAAACTTCTCCACATGGTTTATTGTGTCATATTACATCAATCTATGCTTGACATTTGGCTTCGGTCAACTTTGAAGCTAGTCGAAACGAAGAAAGACCAAAATGGACGAACTTGGTTAAGTTGGATGATTCTTGGACCAAATCTCTCTTCGTTGGTCTCAAACTTCTCCACATGGTTTATTGTGTCATATTACATCAATCTATGCTTGACATTTGGCTTCGGTCAACTTTGAAGCTAGTCGAAACGAAGAAAGACCAAAATGGACGAACTTGGTTAAGTTGGATGATTCTTGGACCAAATCTCTCTTCGTTGGTCTCAAACTTCTCCACATGGTTTATTGTGTCATATTACATCAATCTATGCTTGACATTTGGCTTCGGTCAACTTTGAAGCTAGTCGAAACGAAGAAAGACCAAAATGGACGAACTTGGTTAAGTTGGATGATTCTTGGACCAAATCTCTCTTCGTTGGTCTCAAACTTCTCCACATGGTTTATTGTGTCATATTACATCAATCTATGCTTGACATTTGGCTTCGGTCAACTTTGAAGCTAGTCGAAACGAAGAAAGACCAAAATGGACGAACTTGGTTAAGTTGGATGATTCTTGGACCAAATCTCTCTTCGTTGGTCTCAAACTTCTCCACATGGTTTATTGTGTCATATTACATCAATCTATGCTTGACATTTGGCTTCGGTCAACTTTGAAGCTAGTCGAAACGAAGAAAGACCAAAATGGACGAACTTGGTTAAGTTGGATGATTCTTGGACCAAATCTCTCTTCGTTGGTCTCAAACTTCTCCACATGGTTTATTGTGTCATATTACATCAATCTATGCTTGACATTTGGCTTCGGTCAACTTTGAAGCTAGTCGAAACGAAGAAAGACCAAAATGGACGAACTTGGTTAAGTTGGATGATTCTTGGACCAAATCTCTCTTCGTTGGTCTCAAACTTCTCCACATGGTTTATTGTGTCATATTACATCAATCTATGCTTGACATTTGGCTTCGGTCAACTTTGAAGCTAGTCGAAACGAAGAAAGACCAAAATGGACGAACTTGGTTAAGTTGGATGATTCTTGGACCAAATCTCTCTTCGTTGGTCTCAAACTTCTCCACATGGTTTATTGTGTCATATTACATCAATCTATGCTTGACATTTGGCTTCGGTCAACTTTGAAGCTAGTCGAAACGAAGAAAGACCAAAATGGACGAACTTGGTTAAGTTGGATGATTCTTGGACCAAATCTCTCTTCGTTGGTCTCAAACTTCTCCACATGGTTTATTGTGTCATATTACATCAATCTATGCTTGACATTTGGCTTCGGTCAACTTTGAAGCTAGTCGAAACGAAGAAAGACCAAAATGGACGAACTTGGTTAAGTTGGATGATTCTTGGACCAAATCTCTCTTCGTTGGTCTCAAACTTCTCCACATGGTTTATTGTGTCATATTACATCAATCTATGCTTGACATTTGGCTTCGGTCAACTTTGAAGCTAGTCGAAACGAAGAAAGACCAAAATGGACGAACTTGGTTAAGTTGGATGATTCTTGGACCAAATCTCTCTTCGTTGGTCTCAAACTTCTCCACATGGTTTATTGTGTCATATTACATCAATCTATGCTTGACATTTGGCTTCGGTCAACTTTGAAGCTAGTCGAAACGAAGAAAGACCAAAATGGACGAACTTGGTTAAGTTGGATGATTCTTGGACCAAATCTCTCTTCGTTGGTCTCAAACTTCTCCACATGGTTTATTGTGTCATATTACATCAATCTATGCTTGACATTTGGCTTCGGTCAACTTTGAAGCTAGTCGAAACGAAGAAAGACCAAAATGGACGAACTTGGTTAAGTTGGATGATTCTTGGACCAAATCTCTCTTCGTTGGTCTCAAACTTCTCCACATGGTTTATTGTGTCATATTACATCAATCTATGCTTGACATTTGGCTTCGGTCAACTTTGAAGCTAGTCGAAACGAAGAAAGACCAAAATGGACGAACTTGGTTAAGTTGGATGATTCTTGGACCAAATCTCTCTTCGTTGGTCTCAAACTTCTCCACATGGTTTATTGTGTCATATTACATCAATCTATGCTTGACATTTGGCTTCGGTCAACTTTGAAGCTAGTCGAAACGAAGAAAGACCAAAATGGACGAACTTGGTTAAGTTGGATGATTCTTGGACCAAATCTCTCTTCGTTGGTCTCAAACTTCTCCACATGGTTTATTGTGTCATATTACATCAATCTATGCTTGACATTTGGCTTCGGTCAACTTTGAAGCTAGTCGAAACGAAGAAAGACCAAAATGGACGAACTTGGTTAAGTTGGATGATTCTTGGACCAAATCTCTCTTCGTTGGTCTCAAACTTCTCCACATGGTTTATTGTGTCATATTACATCAATCTATGCTTGACATTTGGCTTCGGTCAACTTTGAAGCTAGTCGAAACGAAGAAAGACCAAAATGGACGAACTTGGTTAAGTTGGATGATTCTTGGACCAAATCTCTCTTCGTTGGTCTCAAACTTCTCCACATGGTTTATTGTGTCATATTACATCAATCTATGCTTGACATTTGGCTTCGGTCAACTTTGAAGCTAGTCGAAACGAAGAAAGACCAAAATGGACGAACTTGGTTAAGTTGGATGATTCTTGGACCAAATCTCTCTTCGTTGGTCTCAAACTTCTCCACATGGTTTATTGTGTCATATTACATCAATCTATGCTTGACATTTGGCTTCGGTCAACTTTGAAGCTAGTCGAAACGAAGAAAGACCAAAATGGACGAACTTGGTTAAGTTGGATGATTCTTGGACCAAATCTCTCTTCGTTGGTCTCAAACTTCTCCACATGGTTTATTGTGTCATATTACATCAATCTATGCTTGACATTTGGCTTCGGTCAACTTTGAAGCTAGTCGAAACGAAGAAAGACCAAAATGGACGAACTTGGTTAAGTTGGATGATTCTTGGACCAAATCTCTCTTCGTTGGTCTCAAACTTCTCCACATGGTTTATTGTGTCATATTACATCAATCTATGCTTGACATTTGGCTTCGGTCAACTTTGAAGCTAGTCGAAACGAAGAAAGACCAAAATGGACGAACTTGGTTAAGTTGGATGATTCTTGGACCAAATCTCTCTTCGTTGGTCTCAAACTTCTCCACATGGTTTATTGTGTCATATTACATCAATCTATGCTTGACATTTGGCTTCGGTCAACTTTGAAGCTAGTCGAAACGAAGAAAGACCAAAATGGACGAACTTGGTTAAGTTGGATGATTCTTGGACCAAATCTCTCTTCGTTGGTCTCAAACTTCTCCACATGGTTTATTGTGTCATATTACATCAATCTATGCTTGACATTTGGCTTCGGTCAACTTTGAAGCTAGTCGAAACGAAGAAAGACCAAAATGGACGAACTTGGTTAAGTTGGATGATTCTTGGACCAAATCTCTCTTCGTTGGTCTCAAACTTCTCCACATGGTTTATTGTGTCATATTACATCAATCTATGCTTGACATTTGGCTTCGGTCAACTTTGAAGCTAGTCGAAACGAAGAAAGACCAAAATGGACGAACTTGGTTAAGTTGGATGATTCTTGGACCAAATCTCTCTTCGTTGGTCTCAAACTTCTCCACATGGTTTATTGTGTCATATTACATCAATCTATGCTTGACATTTGGCTTCGGTCAACTTTGAAGCTAGTCGAAACGAAGAAAGACCAAAATGGACGAACTTGGTTAAGTTGGATGATTCTTGGACCAAATCTCTCTTCGTTGGTCTCAAACTTCTCCACATGGTTTATTGTGTCATATTACATCAATCTATGCTTGACATTTGGCTTCGGTCAACTTTGAAGCTAGTCGAAACGAAGAAAGACCAAAATGGACGAACTTGGTTAAGTTGGATGATTCTTGGACCAAATCTCTCTTCGTTGGTCTCAAACTTCTCCACATGGTTTATTGTGTCATATTACATCAATCTATGCTTGACATTTGGCTTCGGTCAACTTTGAAGCTAGTCGAAACGAAGAAAGACCAAAATGGACGAACTTGGTTAAGTTGGATGATTCTTGGACCAAATCTCTCTTCGTTGGTCTCAAACTTCTCCACATGGTTTATTGTGTCATATTACATCAATCTATGCTTGACATTTGGCTTCGGTCAACTTTGAAGCTAGTCGAAACGAAGAAAGACCAAAATGGACGAACTTGGTTAAGTTGGATGATTCTTGGACCAAATCTCTCTTCGTTGGTCTCAAACTTCTCCACATGGTTTATTGTGTCATATTACATCAATCTATGCTTGACATTTGGCTTCGGTCAACTTTGAAGCTAGTCGAAACGAAGAAAGACCAAAATGGACGAACTTGGTTAAGTTGGATGATTCTTGGACCAAATCTCTCTTCGTTGGTCTCAAACTTCTCCACATGGTTTATTGTGTCATATTACATCAATCTATGCTTGACATTTGGCTTCGGTCAACTTTGAAGCTAGTCGAAACGAAGAAAGACCAAAATGGACGAACTTGGTTAAGTTGGATGATTCTTGGACCAAATCTCTCTTCGTTGGTCTCAAACTTCTCCACATGGTTTATTGTGTCATATTACATCAATCTATGCTTGACATTTGGCTTCGGTCAACTTTGAAGCTAGTCGAAACGAAGAAAGACCAAAATGGACGAACTTGGTTAAGTTGGATGATTCTTGGACCAAATCTCTCTTCGTTGGTCTCAAACTTCTCCACATGGTTTATTGTGTCATATTACATCAATCTATGCTTGACATTTGGCTTCGGTCAACTTTGAAGCTAGTCGAAACGAAGAAAGACCAAAATGGACGAACTTGGTTAAGTTGGATGATTCTTGGACCAAATCTCTCTTCGTTGGTCTCAAACTTCTCCACATGGTTTATTGTGTCATATTACATCAATCTATGCTTGACATTTGGCTTCGGTCAACTTTGAAGCTAGTCGAAACGAAGAAAGACCAAAATGGACGAACTTGGTTAAGTTGGATGATTCTTGGACCAAATCTCTCTTCGTTGGTCTCAAACTTCTCCACATGGTTTATTGTGTCATATTACATCAATCTATGCTTGACATTTGGCTTCGGTCAACTTTGAAGCTAGTCGAAACGAAGAAAGACCAAAATGGACGAACTTGGTTAAGTTGGATGATTCTTGGACCAAATCTCTCTTCGTTGGTCTCAAACTTCTCCACATGGTTTATTGTGTCATATTACATCAATCTATGCTTGACATTTGGCTTCGGTCAACTTTGAAGCTAGTCGAAACGAAGAAAGACCAAAATGGACGAACTTGGTTAAGTTGGATGATTCTTGGACCAAATCTCTCTTCGTTGGTCTCAAACTTCTCCACATGGTTTATTGTGTCATATTACATCAATCTATGCTTGACATTTGGCTTCGGTCAACTTTGAAGCTAGTCGAAACGAAGAAAGACCAAAATGGACGAACTTGGTTAAGTTGGATGATTCTTGGACCAAATCTCTCTTCGTTGGTCTCAAACTTCTCCACATGGTTTATTGTGTCATATTACATCAATCTATGCTTGACATTTGGCTTCGGTCAACTTTGAAGCTAGTCGAAACGAAGAAAGACCAAAATGGACGAACTTGGTTAAGTTGGATGATTCTTGGACCAAATCTCTCTTCGTTGGTCTCAAACTTCTCCACATGGTTTATTGTGTCATATTACATCAATCTATGCTTGACATTTGGCTTCGGTCAACTTTGAAGCTAGTCGAAACGAAGAAAGACCAAAATGGACGAACTTGGTTAAGTTGGATGATTCTTGGACCAAATCTCTCTTCGTTGGTCTCAAACTTCTCCACATGGTTTATTGTGTCATATTACATCAATCTATGCTTGACATTTGGCTTCGGTCAACTTTGAAGCTAGTCGAAACGAAGAAAGACCAAAATGGACGAACTTGGTTAAGTTGGATGATTCTTGGACCAAATCTCTCTTCGTTGGTCTCAAACTTCTCCACATGGTTTATTGTGTCATATTACATCAATCTATGCTTGACATTTGGCTTCGGTCAACTTTGAAGCTAGTCGAAACGAAGAAAGACCAAAATGGACGAACTTGGTTAAGTTGGATGATTCTTGGACCAAATCTCTCTTCGTTGGTCTCAAACTTCTCCACATGGTTTATTGTGTCATATTACATCAATCTATGCTTGACATTTGGCTTCGGTCAACTTTGAAGCTAGTCGAAACGAAGAAAGACCAAAATGGACGAACTTGGTTAAGTTGGATGATTCTTGGACCAAATCTCTCTTCGTTGGTCTCAAACTTCTCCACATGGTTTATTGTGTCATATTACATCAATCTATGCTTGACATTTGGCTTCGGTCAACTTTGAAGCTAGTCGAAACGAAGAAAGACCAAAATGGACGAACTTGGTTAAGTTGGATGATTCTTGGACCAAATCTCTCTTCGTTGGTCTCAAACTTCTCCACATGGTTTATTGTGTCATATTACATCAATCTATGCTTGACATTTGGCTTCGGTCAACTTTGAAGCTAGTCGAAACGAAGAAAGACCAAAATGGACGAACTTGGTTAAGTTGGATGATTCTTGGACCAAATCTCTCTTCGTTGGTCTCAAACTTCTCCACATGGTTTATTGTGTCATATTACATCAATCTATGCTTGACATTTGGCTTCGGTCAACTTTGAAGCTAGTCGAAACGAAGAAAGACCAAAATGGACGAACTTGGTTAAGTTGGATGATTCTTGGACCAAATCTCTCTTCGTTGGTCTCAAACTTCTCCACATGGTTTATTGTGTCATATTACATCAATCTATGCTTGACATTTGGCTTCGGTCAACTTTGAAGCTAGTCGAAACGAAGAAAGACCAAAATGGACGAACTTGGTTAAGTTGGATGATTCTTGGACCAAATCTCTCTTCGTTGGTCTCAAACTTCTCCACATGGTTTATTGTGTCATATTACATCAATCTATGCTTGACATTTGGCTTCGGTCAACTTTGAAGCTAGTCGAAACGAAGAAAGACCAAAATGGACGAACTTGGTTAAGTTGGATGATTCTTGGACCAAATCTCTCTTCGTTGGTCTCAAACTTCTCCACATGGTTTATTGTGTCATATTACATCAATCTATGCTTGACATTTGGCTTCGGTCAACTTTGAAGCTAGTCGAAACGAAGAAAGACCAAAATGGACGAACTTGGTTAAGTTGGATGATTCTTGGACCAAATCTCTCTTCGTTGGTCTCAAACTTCTCCACATGGTTTATTGTGTCATATTACATCAATCTATGCTTGACATTTGGCTTCGGTCAACTTTGAAGCTAGTCGAAACGAAGAAAGACCAAAATGGACGAACTTGGTTAAGTTGGATGATTCTTGGACCAAATCTCTCTTCGTTGGTCTCAAACTTCTCCACATGGTTTATTGTGTCATATTACATCAATCTATGCTTGACATTTGGCTTCGGTCAACTTTGAAGCTAGTCGAAACGAAGAAAGACCAAAATGGACGAACTTGGTTAAGTTGGATGATTCTTGGACCAAATCTCTCTTCGTTGGTCTCAAACTTCTCCACATGGTTTATTGTGTCATATTACATCAATCTATGCTTGACATTTGGCTTCGGTCAACTTTGAAGCTAGTCGAAACGAAGAAAGACCAAAATGGACGAACTTGGTTAAGTTGGATGATTCTTGGACCAAATCTCTCTTCGTTGGTCTCAAACTTCTCCACATGGTTTATTGTGTCATATTACATCAATCTATGCTTGACATTTGGCTTCGGTCAACTTTGAAGCTAGTCGAAACGAAGAAAGACCAAAATGGACGAACTTGGTTAAGTTGGATGATTCTTGGACCAAATCTCTCTTCGTTGGTCTCAAACTTCTCCACATGGTTTATTGTGTCATATTACATCAATCTATGCTTGACATTTGGCTTCGGTCAACTTTGAAGCTAGTCGAAACGAAGAAAGACCAAAATGGACGAACTTGGTTAAGTTGGATGATTCTTGGACCAAATCTCTCTTCGTTGGTCTCAAACTTCTCCACATGGTTTATTGTGTCATATTACATCAATCTATGCTTGACATTTGGCTTCGGTCAACTTTGAAGCTAGTCGAAACGAAGAAAGACCAAAATGGACGAACTTGGTTAAGTTGGATGATTCTTGGACCAAATCTCTCTTCGTTGGTCTCAAACTTCTCCACATGGTTTATTGTGTCATATTACATCAATCTATGCTTGACATTTGGCTTCGGTCAACTTTGAAGCTAGTCGAAACGAAGAAAGACCAAAATGGACGAACTTGGTTAAGTTGGATGATTCTTGGACCAAATCTCTCTTCGTTGGTCTCAAACTTCTCCACATGGTTTATTGTGTCATATTACATCAATCTATGCTTGACATTTGGCTTCGGTCAACTTTGAAGCTAGTCGAAACGAAGAAAGACCAAAATGGACGAACTTGGTTAAGTTGGATGATTCTTGGACCAAATCTCTCTTCGTTGGTCTCAAACTTCTCCACATGGTTTATTGTGTCATATTACATCAATCTATGCTTGACATTTGGCTTCGGTCAACTTTGAAGCTAGTCGAAACGAAGAAAGACCAAAATGGACGAACTTGGTTAAGTTGGATGATTCTTGGACCAAATCTCTCTTCGTTGGTCTCAAACTTCTCCACATGGTTTATTGTGTCATATTACATCAATCTATGCTTGACATTTGGCTTCGGTCAACTTTGAAGCTAGTCGAAACGAAGAAAGACCAAAATGGACGAACTTGGTTAAGTTGGATGATTCTTGGACCAAATCTCTCTTCGTTGGTCTCAAACTTCTCCACATGGTTTATTGTGTCATATTACATCAATCTATGCTTGACATTTGGCTTCGGTCAACTTTGAAGCTAGTCGAAACGAAGAAAGACCAAAATGGACGAACTTGGTTAAGTTGGATGATTCTTGGACCAAATCTCTCTTCGTTGGTCTCAAACTTCTCCACATGGTTTATTGTGTCATATTACATCAATCTATGCTTGACATTTGGCTTCGGTCAACTTTGAAGCTAGTCGAAACGAAGAAAGACCAAAATGGACGAACTTGGTTAAGTTGGATGATTCTTGGACCAAATCTCTCTTCGTTGGTCTCAAACTTCTCCACATGGTTTATTGTGTCATATTACATCAATCTATGCTTGACATTTGGCTTCGGTCAACTTTGAAGCTAGTCGAAACGAAGAAAGACCAAAATGGACGAACTTGGTTAAGTTGGATGATTCTTGGACCAAATCTCTCTTCGTTGGTCTCAAACTTCTCCACATGGTTTATTGTGTCATATTACATCAATCTATGCTTGACATTTGGCTTCGGTCAACTTTGAAGCTAGTCGAAACGAAGAAAGACCAAAATGGACGAACTTGGTTAAGTTGGATGATTCTTGGACCAAATCTCTCTTCGTTGGTCTCAAACTTCTCCACATGGTTTATTGTGTCATATTACATCAATCTATGCTTGACATTTGGCTTCGGTCAACTTTGAAGCTAGTCGAAACGAAGAAAGACCAAAATGGACGAACTTGGTTAAGTTGGATGATTCTTGGACCAAATCTCTCTTCGTTGGTCTCAAACTTCTCCACATGGTTTATTGTGTCATATTACATCAATCTATGCTTGACATTTGGCTTCGGTCAACTTTGAAGCTAGTCGAAACGAAGAAAGACCAAAATGGACGAACTTGGTTAAGTTGGATGATTCTTGGACCAAATCTCTCTTCGTTGGTCTCAAACTTCTCCACATGGTTTATTGTGTCATATTACATCAATCTATGCTTGACATTTGGCTTCGGTCAACTTTGAAGCTAGTCGAAACGAAGAAAGACCAAAATGGACGAACTTGGTTAAGTTGGATGATTCTTGGACCAAATCTCTCTTCGTTGGTCTCAAACTTCTCCACATGGTTTATTGTGTCATATTACATCAATCTATGCTTGACATTTGGCTTCGGTCAACTTTGAAGCTAGTCGAAACGAAGAAAGACCAAAATGGACGAACTTGGTTAAGTTGGATGATTCTTGGACCAAATCTCTCTTCGTTGGTCTCAAACTTCTCCACATGGTTTATTGTGTCATATTACATCAATCTATGCTTGACATTTGGCTTCGGTCAACTTTGAAGCTAGTCGAAACGAAGAAAGACCAAAATGGACGAACTTGGTTAAGTTGGATGATTCTTGGACCAAATCTCTCTTCGTTGGTCTCAAACTTCTCCACATGGTTTATTGTGTCATATTACATCAATCTATGCTTGACATTTGGCTTCGGTCAACTTTGAAGCTAGTCGAAACGAAGAAAGACCAAAATGGACGAACTTGGTTAAGTTGGATGATTCTTGGACCAAATCTCTCTTCGTTGGTCTCAAACTTCTCCACATGGTTTATTGTGTCATATTACATCAATCTATGCTTGACATTTGGCTTCGGTCAACTTTGAAGCTAGTCGAAACGAAGAAAGACCAAAATGGACGAACTTGGTTAAGTTGGATGATTCTTGGACCAAATCTCTCTTCGTTGGTCTCAAACTTCTCCACATGGTTTATTGTGTCATATTACATCAATCTATGCTTGACATTTGGCTTCGGTCAACTTTGAAGCTAGTCGAAACGAAGAAAGACCAAAATGGACGAACTTGGTTAAGTTGGATGATTCTTGGACCAAATCTCTCTTCGTTGGTCTCAAACTTCTCCACATGGTTTATTGTGTCATATTACATCAATCTATGCTTGACATTTGGCTTCGGTCAACTTTGAAGCTAGTCGAAACGAAGAAAGACCAAAATGGACGAACTTGGTTAAGTTGGATGATTCTTGGACCAAATCTCTCTTCGTTGGTCTCAAACTTCTCCACATGGTTTATTGTGTCATATTACATCAATCTATGCTTGACATTTGGCTTCGGTCAACTTTGAAGCTAGTCGAAACGAAGAAAGACCAAAATGGACGAACTTGGTTAAGTTGGATGATTCTTGGACCAAATCTCTCTTCGTTGGTCTCAAACTTCTCCACATGGTTTATTGTGTCATATTACATCAATCTATGCTTGACATTTGGCTTCGGTCAACTTTGAAGCTAGTCGAAACGAAGAAAGACCAAAATGGACGAACTTGGTTAAGTTGGATGATTCTTGGACCAAATCTCTCTTCGTTGGTCTCAAACTTCTCCACATGGTTTATTGTGTCATATTACATCAATCTATGCTTGACATTTGGCTTCGGTCAACTTTGAAGCTAGTCGAAACGAAGAAAGACCAAAATGGACGAACTTGGTTAAGTTGGATGATTCTTGGACCAAATCTCTCTTCGTTGGTCTCAAACTTCTCCACATGGTTTATTGTGTCATATTACATCAATCTATGCTTGACATTTGGCTTCGGTCAACTTTGAAGCTAGTCGAAACGAAGAAAGACCAAAATGGACGAACTTGGTTAAGTTGGATGATTCTTGGACCAAATCTCTCTTCGTTGGTCTCAAACTTCTCCACATGGTTTATTGTGTCATATTACATCAATCTATGCTTGACATTTGGCTTCGGTCAACTTTGAAGCTAGTCGAAACGAAGAAAGACCAAAATGGACGAACTTGGTTAAGTTGGATGATTCTTGGACCAAATCTCTCTTCGTTGGTCTCAAACTTCTCCACATGGTTTATTGTGTCATATTACATCAATCTATGCTTGACATTTGGCTTCGGTCAACTTTGAAGCTAGTCGAAACGAAGAAAGACCAAAATGGACGAACTTGGTTAATTGGATGATTCTTGGACCAAATCTCTCTTCGTTGGTCTCAAACTTCTCCACATGGTTTATTGTGTCATATTACATCAATCTATGCTTGACATTTGGCTTCGGTCAACTTTGAAGCTAGTCGAAACGAAGAAAGACCAAAATGGACGAACTTGGTTAAGTGGATGATTCTTGGACCAAATCTCTCTTCGTTGGTCTCAAACTTCTCCACATGGTTTATTGTGTCATATTACATCAATCTATGCTTGACATTTGGCTTCGGTCAACTTTGAAGCTTGTCGAAACGAAGAAAGACCAAAATGGACGAACTTGGTAAGTTGGATGATTCTTGGACCAAATCTCTCTTCGTTGGTCTCAAACTTCTCCACATGGTTTATTGTGTCATATTACATCAATCTATGCTTGACATTTGGCTTCGGTCAACTTTGAAGCTAGTCGAAACGAAGAAAGACCAAAATGGACGAACTTGGTTAACTTGGATGATTCTTGGACCAAATCTCTCTTCGTTGGTCTCAAACTTCTCCACATGGTTTATTGTGTCATATTACATCAATCTATGCTTGACATTTGGCTTCGGTCAACTTTGAAGCTAGTCGAAACGAAGAAAGACCAAAATGGACGAACTTGGTTAAGTGGATGATTCTTGGACCAAATCTCTCTTCGTTGGTCTCAAACTTCTCCACATGGTTTAATGTGTCATATTACATCAATCTATGCTTGACATTTGGCTTCGGTCAACTTTGAAGCTAGTCGAAACGAAGAAAGACCAAAATGGACCAAATCTCTCTTCGTTGGTCTCAAACTTCTCCACATGGTTTATTGTGTCATATTACATCAATCTATGCTTGACATTTGGCTTCGGTCAACTTTGAAGCTGTCGAAACGAAGAAAGACCAAAATGGACGAACTTGGTCCATGGATGATTCTTGGACCAAATCTCTCTTCGTTGGTCTCAAACTTCTCCACATGGTTTAATGTGTCATATTACATCAATCTATGCTTGACATTTGGCTTCGGTCAACTTTGAAGCTTGTCGAAAAAAGAAGACCAAAATGGACGAACTTGGTATGTGGATGATTCTTGGACCAAATCTCTCTTCGTTGGTCTCAAACTTCTCCACATGGTTTATTGTGTCATATTACATCAATCTATGCTTGACATTTGGCTTCGGTCAACTTTGAAGCTAGTCGAAACGAAGAAGGACCAAAATGGACGAACTTGGTCCATGGATGATTCTTGGACCAAATCTCTCTTCGTTGGTCTCAAACTTCTCCACATGGTTTAATGTGTCATATTACATCAATCTATGCTTGACATTTGGCTTCGGTCAACTTTGAAGCTTGTCGAAACGAAGAAGACCAAAATGGACGAACTTGGTCCATTGATGATTCTTGGACCAAATCTCTCTTCGTTGGTCTCAAACTTCTCCACATGGTTTAATGTGTCATATTACATCAATCTATGCTTGACATTTGGCTTCGGTCAACTTTGAAGCTTGTCGAAACGAAGAAAGACCAAAATGGACGAACTTGGTTAATGTGGATGATTCTTGGACCAAATCTCTCTTCGTTGGTCTCAAACTTCTCCACATGGTTTATTGTGTCATATTACATCAATCTATGCTTGACATTTGGCTTCGGTCAACTTTGAAGCTTGTCGAAACGAAGAAAGACCAAAATGGACGAACTTGGTCCATGTGGATGATTCTTGGACCAAATCTCTCTTCGTTGGTCTCAAACTTCTCCACATGGTTTAATGTGTCATATTACATCAATCTATGCTTGACATTTGGCTTCGGTCAACTTTGAAGCTTGTCGAAACGAAGAAGGACCAAAATGGACGAACTTGGTCCATGTGGATGATTCTTGGACCAAATCTCTCTTCGTTGGTCTCAAACTTCTCCACATGGTTTAATGTGTCATATTACATCAATCTATGCTTGACATTTGGCTTCGGTCAACTTTGAAGCTTGTCGAAACGAAGAAAGACCAAAATGGACGAACTTGGTCATGTGGATGATTCTTGGACCAAATCTCTCTTCGTTGGTCTCAAACTTCTCCACATGGTTTAATGTGTCATATTACATCAATCTATGCTTGACATTTGGCTTCGGTCAACTTTGAAGCTTGTCGAAACGAAGAAGGACCAAAATGGACGAACTTGGTCCATGTGGATGATTCTTGGACCAAATCTCTCTTCGTTGGTCTCAAACTTCTCCACATGGTTTAATGTGTCATATTACATCAATCTATGCTTGACATTTGGCTTCGGTCAACTTTGAAGCTTGTCGAAACGAAGAAAGACCAAAATGGACGAACTTGGTCCAGTGGATGATTCTTGGACCAAATCTCTCTTCGTTGGTCTCAAACTTCTCCACATGGTTTAATGTGTCATATTACATCAATCTATGCTTGACATTTGGCTTCGGTCAACTTTGAAGCTTGTCGAAACGAAGAAGGACCAAAATGGACGAACTTGGTCCATTGGATGATTCTTGGACCAAATCTCTCTTCGTTGGTCTCAAACTTCTCCACATGGTTTAATGTGTCATATTACATCAATCTATGCTTGACATTTGGCTTCGGTCAACTTTGAAGCTTGTCGAAACGAAGAAGGACCAAAATGGACGAACTTGGTCCATGTGGATGATTCTTGGACCAAATCTCTCTTCGTTGGTCTCAAACTTCTCCACATGGTTTAATGTGTCATATTACATCAATCTATGCTTGACATTTGGCTTCGGTCAACTTTGAAGCTTGTCGAAACGAAGAAGGACCAAAATGGACGAACTTGGTCCATGTGGATGATTCTTGGACCAAATCTCTCTTCGTTGGTCTCAAACTTCTCCACATGGTTTAATGTGTCATATTACATCAATCTATGCTTGACATTTGGCTTCGGTCAACTTTGAAGCTTGTCGAAACGAAGAAGGACCAAAATGGACGAACTTGGTCCATTGGATGATTCTTGGACCAAATCTCTCTTCGTTGGTCTCAAACTTCTCCACATGTTTAATGTGTCATATTACATCAATCTATGCTTGACATTTGGCTTCGGTCAACTTTGAAGCTTGTCGAAACGAAAAGACCAAAATGGACGAACTTGGTCCATGTGGATGATTCTTGGACCAAATCTCTCTTCGTTGGTCTCAAACTTCTCCACATGGTTTAATGTGTCATATTACATCAATCTATGCTTGACATTTGGCTTCGGTCAACTTTGAAGCTTGTCGAAACGAAGAAGGACCAAAATGGACGAACTTGGTCCATTGGATGATTCTTGGACCAAATCTCTCTTCGTTGGTCTCAAACTTCTCCACATGGTTTAATGTGTCATATTACATCAATCTATGCTTGACATTTGGCTTCGGTCAACTTTGAAGCTTGTCGAAACGAAGAAGGACCAAAATGGACGAACTTGGTCCATGTGGATGATTCTTGGACCAAATCTCTCTTCGTTGGTCTCAAACTTCTCCACATGGTTTAATGTGTCATATTACATCAATCTATGCTTGACATTTGGCTTCGGTCAACTTTGAAGCTTGTCGAAACGAAGAGGACCAAAATGGACGAACTTGGTCCATGTGGATGATTCTTGGACCAAATCTCTCTTCGTTGGTCTCAAACTTCTCCACATGGTTTAATGTGTCATATTACATCAATCTATGCTTGACATTTGGCTTCGGTCAACTTTGAAGCTTGTCGAAACGAAGAAGGACCAAAATGGACGAACTTGGTCCATTGGATGATTCTTGGACCAAATCTCTCTTTTGGTCTCAAACTTCTCCACATGGTTTAATGTGTCATATTACATCAATCTATGCTTGACATTTGGCTTCGGTCAACTTTGAAGCTTGTCGAAACGAAGAAGGACCAAAATGGACGAACTTGGTCCATGTGGATGATTCTTGGACCAAATCTCTCTTCGTTGGTCTCAAACTTCTCCACATGGTTTAATGTGTCATATTACATCAATCTATGCTTGACATTTGGCTTCGGTCAACTTTGAAGCTTGTCGAAACGAAGAAGGACCAAAATGGACGAACTTGGTCCATTGGATGATTCTTGGACCAAATCTCTCTTCGTTGGTCTCAAACTTCTCCACATGGTTTAATGTGTCATATTACATCAATCTATGCTTGACATTTGGCTTCGGTCAACTTTGAAGCTTGTCGAAACGAAGAAGGACCAAAATGGACGAACTTGGTCCATGTGGATGATTCTTGGACCAAATCTCTCTTCGTTGGTCTCAAACTTCTCCACATGGTTTAATGTGTCATATTACATCAATCTATGCTTGACATTTGGCTTCGGTCAACTTTGAAGCTTGTCGAAACGAAGAAGGACCAAAATGGACGAACTTGGTCCATGTGGATGATTCTTGGACCAAATCTCTCTTCGTTGGTCTCAAACTTCTCCACATGGTTTAATGTGTCATATTACATCAATCTATGCTTGACATTTGGCTTCGGTCAACTTTGAAGCTTGTCGAAACGAAGAAGACCAAAATGGACGAACTTGGTCCATGTGGATGATTCTTGGACCAAATCTCTCTTCGTTGGTCTCAAACTTCTCCACATGGTTTAATGTGTCATATTACATCAATCTATGCTTGACATTTGGCTTCGGTCAACTTTGAAGCTTGTCGAAACGAAGAAGGACCAAAATGGACGAACTTGGTCCATGTGGATGATTCTTGGACCAAATCTCTCTTCGTTGGTCTCAAACTTCTCCACATGGTTTAATGTGTCATATTACATCAATCTATGCTTGACATTTGGCTTCGGTCAACTTTGAAGCTTGTCGAAACGAAGAAGGACCAAAATGGACGAACTTGGTCCATGGATGATTCTTGGACCAAATCTCTCTTCGTTGGTCTCAAACTTCTCCACATGGTTTAATGTGTCATATTACATCAATCTATGCTTGACATTTGGCTTCGGTCAACTTTGAAGCTTGTCGAAACGAAGAAGACCAAAATGGACGAACTTGGTCCATGTGGATGATTCTTGGACCAAATCTCTCTTCGTTGGTCTCAAACTTCTCCACATGGTTTAATGTGTCATATTACATCAATCTATGCTTGACATTTGGCTTCGGTCAACTTTGAAGCTTGTCGAAACGAAGAAGGACCAAAATGGACGAACTTGGTCCATGTGGATGATTCTTGGACCAAATCTCTCTTCGTTGGTCTCAAACTTCTCCACATGGTTTAATGTGTCATATTACATCAATCTATGCTTGACATTTGGCTTCGGTCAACTTTGAAGCTTGTCGAAACGAAGAAGGACCAAAATGGACGAACTTGGTCCATGTGGATGATTCTTGGACCAAATCTCTCTTCGTTGGTCTCAAACTTCTCCACATGGTTTAATGTGTCATATTACATCAATCTATGCTTGACATTTGGCTTCGGTCAACTTTGAAGCTTGTCGAAACGAAGAAGGACCAAAATGGACGAACTTGGTCCATGTGGATGATTCTTGGACCAAATCTCTCTTCGTTGGTCTCAAACTTCTCCACATGGTTTAATGTGTCATATTACATCAATCTATGCTTGACATTTGGCTTCGGTCAACTTTGAAGCTTGTCGAAACGAAGAAGGACCAAAATGGACGAACTTGGTCCATGTGGATGATTCTTGGACCAAATCTCTCTTCGTTGGTCTCAAACTTCTCCACATGGTTTAATGTGTCATATTACATCAATCTATGCTTGACATTTGGCTTCGGTCAACTTTGAAGCTTGTCGAAACGAAGAAGGACCAAAATGGACGAACTTGGTCCATGTGGATGATTCTTGGACCAAATCTCTCTTCGTTGGTCTCAAACTTCTCCACATGGTTTAATGTGTCATATTACATCAATCTATGCTTGACATTTGGCTTCGGTCAACTTTGAAGCTTGTCGAAACGAAGAAGGACCAAAATGGACGAACTTGGTCCATTGGATGATTCTTGGACCAAATCTCTCTTCGTTGGTCTCAAACTTCTCCACATGGTTTAATGTGTCATATTACATCAATCTATGCTTGACATTTGGCTTCGGTCAACTTTGAAGCTTGTCGAAACGAAGAAGGACCAAAATGGACGAACTTGGTCCATGTGGATGATTCTTGGACCAAATCTCTCTTCGTTGGTCTCAAACTTCTCCACATGGTTTAATGTGTCATATTACATCAATCTATGCTTGACATTTGGCTTCGGTCAACTTTGAAGCTTGTCGAAACGAAGAAGGACCAAAATGGACGAACTTGGTCCATGTGGATGATTCTTGGACCAAATCTCTCTTCGTTGGTCTCAAACTTCTCCACATGGTTTAATGTGTCATATTACATCAATCTATGCTTGACATTTGGCTTCGGTCAACTTTGAAGCTTGTCGAAACGAAGAAGGACCAAAATGGACGAACTTGGTCCATGTGGATGATTCTTGGACCAAATCTCTCTTCGTTGGTCTCAAACTTCTCCACATGGTTTAATGTGTCATATTACATCAATCTATGCTTGACATTTGGCTTCGGTCAACTTTGAAGCTTGTCGAAACGAAGAAGACCAAAATGGACGAACTTGGTCCATGTGGATGATTCTTGGACCAAATCTCTCTTCGTTGGTCTCAAACTTCTCCACATGGTTTAATGTGTCATATTACATCAATCTATGCTTGACATTTGGCTTCGGTCAACTTTGAAGCTTGTCGAAACGAAGAAGGACCAAAATGGACGAACTTGGTCCATGTGGATGATTCTTGGACCAAATCTCTCTTCGTTGGTCTCAAACTTCTCCACATGGTTTAATGTGTCATATTACATCAATCTATGCTTGACATTTGGCTTCGGTCAACTTTGAAGCTTGTCGAAACGAAGAAGGACCAAAATGGACGAACTTGGTCCATGTGGATGATTCTTGGACCAAATCTCTCTTCGTTGGTCTCAAACTTCTCCACATGGTTTAATGTGTCATATTACATCAATCTATGCTTGACATTTGGCTTCGGTCAACTTTGAAGCTTGTCGAAACGAAGAAGGACCAAAATGGACGAACTTGGTCCATGTGGATGATTCTTGGACCAAATCTCTCTTCGTTGGTCTCAAACTTCTCCACATGGTTTAATGTGTCATATTACATCAATCTATGCTTGACATTTGGCTTCGGTCAACTTTGAAGCTTGTCGAAACGAAGAAGGACCAAAATGGACGAACTTGGTCCATGTGGATGATTCTTGGACCAAATCTCTCTTCGTTGGTCTCAAACTTCTCCACATGGTTTAATGTGTCATATTACATCAATCTATGCTTGACATTTGGCTTCGGTCAACTTTGAAGCTTGTCGAAACGAAGAAGGACCAAAATGGACGAACTTGGTCCATGTGGATGATTCTTGGACCAAATCTCTCTTCGTTGGTCTCAAACTTCTCCACATGGTTTAATGTGTCATATTACATCAATCTATGCTTGACATTTGGCTTCGGTCAACTTTGAAGCTTGTCGAAACGAAGAAGGACCAAAATGGACGAACTTGGTCCATGTGGATGATTCTTGGACCAAATCTCTCTTCGTTGGTCTCAAACTTCTCCACATGGTTTAATGTGTCATATTACATCAATCTATGCTTGACATTTGGCTTCGGTCAACTTTGAAGCTTGTCGAAACGAAGAAGGACCAAAATGGACGAACTTGGTCCATGTGATGATTCTTGGACCAAATCTCTCTTCGTTGGTCTCAAACTTCTCCACATGGTTTAATGTGTCATATTACATCAATCTATGCTTGACATTTGGCTTCGGTCAACTTTGAAGCTTGTCGAAACGAAGAAGGACCAAAATGGACGAACTTGGTCCATGTGGATGATTCTTGGACCAAATCTCTCTTCGTTGGTCTCAAACTTCTCCACATGGTTTAATGTGTCATATTACATCAATCTATGCTTGACATTTGGCTTCGGTCAACTTTGAAGCTTGTCGAAACGAAGAAGGACCAAAATGGACGAACTTGGTCCATGGATGATTCTTGGACCAAATCTCTCTTCGTTGGTCTCAAACTTCTCCACATGGTTTAATGTGTCATATTACATCAATCTATGCTTGACATTTGGCTTCGGTCAACTTTGAAGCTTGTCGAAACGAAGAAGGACCAAAATGGACGAACTTGGTCCATGTGGATGATTCTTGGACCAAATCTCTCTTCGTTGGTCTCAAACTTCTCCACATGGTTTAATGTGTCATATTACATCAATCTATGCTTGACATTTGGCTTCGGTCAACTTTGAAGCTTGTCGAAACGAAGAAGGACCAAAATGGACGAACTTGGTCCATGTGGATGATTCTTGGACCAAATCTCTCTTCGTTGGTCTCAAACTTCTCCACATGGTTTAATGTGTCATATTACATCAATCTATGCTTGACATTTGGCTTCGGTCAACTTTGAAGCTTGTCGAAACGAAGAAGGACCAAAATGGACGAACTTGGTCCATGTGGATGATTCTTGGACCAAATCTCTCTTCGTTGGTCTCAAACTTCTCCACATGGTTTAATGTGTCATATTACATCAATCTATGCTTGACATTTGGCTTCGGTCAACTTTGAAGCTTGTCGAAACGAAGAAGGACCAAAATGGACGAACTTGGTCCATGTGGATGATTCTTGGACCAAATCTCTCTTCGTTGGTCTCAAACTTCTCCACATGGTTTAATGTGTCATATTACATCAATCTATGCTTGACATTTGGCTTCGGTCAACTTTGAAGCTTGTCGAAACGAAGAAGGACCAAAATGGACGAACTTGGTCCATGTGGATGATTCTTGGACCAAATCTCTCTTCGTTGGTCTCAAACTTCTCCACATGGTTTAATGTGTCATATTACATCAATCTATGCTTGACATTTGGCTTCGGTCAACTTTGAAGCTTGTCGAAACGAAGAAGGACCAAAATGGACGAACTTGGTCCATGTGGATGATTCTTGGACCAAATCTCTCTTCGTTGGTCTCAAACTTCTCCACATGGTTTAATGTGTCATATTACATCAATCTATGCTTGACATTTGGCTTCGGTCAACTTTGAAGCTTGTCGAAACGAAGAAGGACCAAAATGGACGAACTTGGTCCATGTGGATGATTCTTGGACCAAATCTCTCTTCGTTGGTCTCAAACTTCTCCACATGGTTTAATGTGTCATATTACATCAATCTATGCTTGACATTTGGCTTCGGTCAACTTTGAAGCTTGTCGAAACGAAGAAGGACCAAAATGGACGAACTTGGTCCATGTGGATGATTCTTGGACCAAATCTCTCTTCGTTGGTCTCAAACTTCTCCACATGGTTTAATGTGTCATATTACATCAATCTATGCTTGACATTTGGCTTCGGTCAACTTTGAAGCTTGTCGAAACGAAGAAGGACCAAAATGGACGAACTTGGTCCATGTGGATGATTCTTGGACCAAATCTCTCTTCGTTGGTCTCAAACTTCTCCACATGGTTTAATGTGTCATATTACATCAATCTATGCTTGACATTTGGCTTCGGTCAACTTTGAAGCTTGTCGAAACGAAGAAGGACCAAAATGGACGAACTTGGTCCATGTGGATGATTCTTGGACCAAATCTCTCTTCGTTGGTCTCAAACTTCTCCACATGGTTTAATGTGTCATATTACATCAATCTATGCTTGACATTTGGCTTCGGTCAACTTTGAAGCTTGTCGAAACGAAGAAGGACCAAAATGGACGAACTTGGTCCATGTGGATGATTCTTGGACCAAATCTCTCTTCGTTGGTCTCAAACTTCTCCACATGGTTTAATGTGTCATATTACATCAATCTATGCTTGACATTTGGCTTCGGTCAACTTTGAAGCTTGTCGAAACGAAGAAGGACCAAAATGGACGAACTTGGTCCATGTGGATGATTCTTGGACCAAATCTCTCTTCGTTGGTCTCAAACTTCTCCACATGGTTTAATGTGTCATATTACATCAATCTATGCTTGACATTTGGCTTCGGTCAACTTTGAAGCTTGTCGAAACGAAGAAGGACCAAAATGGACGAACTTGGTCCATGTGGATGATTCTTGGACCAAATCTCTCTTCGTTGGTCTCAAACTTCTCCACATGGTTTAATGTGTCATATTACATCAATCTATGCTTGACATTTGGCTTCGGTCAACTTTGAAGCTTGTCGAAACGAAGAAGGACCAAAATGGACGAACTTGGTCCATGTGATGATTCTTGGACCAAATCTCTCTTCGTTGGTCTCAAACTTCTCCACATGGTTTAATGTGTCATATTACATCAATCTATGCTTGACATTTGGCTTCGGTCAACTTTGAAGCTTGTCGAAACGAAGAAGGACCAAAATGGACGAACTTGGTCCATGTGGATGATTCTTGGACCAAATCTCTCTTCGTTGGTCTCAAACTTCTCCACATGGTTTATGTGTCATATTACATCAATCTATGCTTGACATTTGGCTTCGGTCAACTTTGAAGCTTGTCGAAACGAAGAAGGACCAAAATGGACGAACTTGGTCCATGTGGATGATTCTTGGACCAAATCTCTCTTCGTTGGTCTCAAACTTCTCCACATGGTTTAATGTGTCATATTACATCAATCTATGCTTGACATTTGGCTTCGGTCAACTTTGAAGCTTGTCGAAACGAAGAAGGACCAAAATGGACGAACTTGGTCCATGGATGATTCTTGGACCAAATCTCTCTTCGTTGGTCTCAAACTTCTCCACATGGTTTAATGTGTCATATTACATCAATCTATGCTTGACATTTGGCTTCGGTCAACTTTGAAGCTTGTCGAAACGAAGAAGGACCAAAATGGACGAACTTGGTCCATGTGGATGATTCTTGGACCAAATCTCTCTTCGTTGGTCTCAAACTTCTCCACATGGTTTAATGTGTCATATTACATCAATCTATGCTTGACATTTGGCTTCGGTCAACTTTGAAGCTTGTCGAAACGAAGAAGGACCAAAATGGACGAACTTGGTCCATGTGGATGATTCTTGGACCAAATCTCTCTTCGTTGGTCTCAAACTTCTCCACATGGTTTAATGTGTCATATTACATCAATCTATGCTTGACATTTGGCTTCGGTCAACTTTGAAGCTTGTCGAAACGAAGAAGGACCAAAATGGACGAACTTGGTCCATGTGGATGATTCTTGGACCAAATCTCTCTTCGTTGGTCTCAAACTTCTCCACATGGTTTAATGTGTCATATTACATCAATCTATGCTTGACATTTGGCTTCGGTCAACTTTGAAGCTTGTCGAAACGAAGAAGGACCAAAATGGACGAACTTGGTCCATGTGGATGATTCTTGGACCAAATCTCTCTTCGTTGGTCTCAAACTTCTCCACATGGTTTAATGTGTCATATTACATCAATCTATGCTTGACATTTGGCTTCGGTCAACTTTGAAGCTTGTCGAAACGAAGAAGGACCAAAATGGACGAACTTGGTCCATTGGATGATTCTTGGACCAAATCTCTCTTCGTTGGTCTCAAACTTCTCCACATGGTTTAATGTGTCATATTACATCAATCTATGCTTGACATTTGGCTTCGGTCAACTTTGAAGCTTGTCGAAACGAAGAAGGACCAAAATGGACGAACTTGGTCCATGTGGATGATTCTTGGACCAAATCTCTCTTCGTTGGTCTCAAACTTCTCCACATGGTTTAATGTGTCATATTACATCAATCTATGCTTGACATTTGGCTTCGGTCAACTTTGAAGCTTGTCGAAACGAAGAAGGACCAAAATGGACGAACTTGGTCCATGTGGATGATTCTTGGACCAAATCTCTCTTCGTTGGTCTCAAACTTCTCCACATGGTTTAATGTGTCATATTACATCAATCTATGCTTGACATTTGGCTTCGGTCAACTTTGAAGCTTGTCGAAACGAAGAAGGACCAAAATGGACGAACTTGGTCCATGTGGATGATTCTTGGACCAAATCTCTCTTCGTTGGTCTCAAACTTCTCCACATGGTTTAATGTGTCATATTACATCAATCTATGCTTGACATTTGGCTTCGGTCAACTTTGAAGCTTGTCGAAACGAAGAAGGACCAAAATGGACGAACTTGGTCCATGTGGATGATTCTTGGACCAAATCTCTCTTCGTTGGTCTCAAACTTCTCCACATGGTTTAATGTGTCATATTACATCAATCTATGCTTGACATTTGGCTTCGGTCAACTTTGAAGCTTGTCGAAACGAAGAAGGACCAAAATGGACGAACTTGGTCCATGTGGATGATTCTTGGACCAAATCTCTCTTCGTTGGTCTCAAACTTCTCCACATGGTTTAATGTGTCATATTACATCAATCTATGCTTGACATTTGGCTTCGGTCAACTTTGAAGCTTGTCGAAACGAAGAAGGACCAAAATGGACGAACTTGGTCCATGTGGATGATTCTTGGACCAAATCTCTCTTCGTTGGTCTCAAACTTCTCCACATGGTTTAATGTGTCATATTACATCAATCTATGCTTGACATTTGGCTTCGGTCAACTTTGAAGCTTGTCGAAACGAAGAAGGACCAAAATGGACGAACTTGGTCCATGTGGATGATTCTTGGACCAAATCTCTCTTCGTTGGTCTCAAACTTCTCCACATGGTTTAATGTGTCATATTACATCAATCTATGCTTGACATTTGGCTTCGGTCAACTTTGAAGCTTGTCGAAACGAAGAAGGACCAAAATGGACGAACTTGGTCCATTGGATGATTCTTGGACCAAATCTCTCTTCGTTGGTCTCAAACTTCTCCACATGGTTTAATGTGTCATATTACATCAATCTATGCTTGACATTTGGCTTCGGTCAACTTTGAAGCTTGTCGAAACGAAGAAGGACCAAAATGGACGAACTTGGTCCATGTGGATGATTCTTGGACCAAATCTCTCTTCGTTGGTCTCAAACTTCTCCACATGGTTTAATGTGTCATATTACATCAATCTATGCTTGACATTTGGCTTCGGTCAACTTTGAAGCTTGTCGAAACGAAGAAGGACCAAAATGGACGAACTTGGTCCATGTGGATGATTCTTGGACCAAATCTCTCTTCGTTGGTCTCAAACTTCTCCACATGGTTTAATGTGTCATATTACATCAATCTATGCTTGACATTTGGCTTCGGTCAACTTTGAAGCTTGTCGAAACGAAGAAGGACCAAAATGGACGAACTTGGTCCATGTGGATGATTCTTGGACCAAATCTCTCTTCGTTGGTCTCAAACTTCTCCACATGGTTTAATGTGTCATATTACATCAATCTATGCTTGACATTTGGCTTCGGTCAACTTTGAAGCTTGTCGAAACGAAGAAGGACCAAAATGGACGAACTTGGTCCATGTGGATGATTCTTGGACCAAATCTCTCTTCGTTGGTCTCAAACTTCTCCACATGGTTTAATGTGTCATATTACATCAATCTATGCTTGACATTTGGCTTCGGTCAACTTTGAAGCTTGTCGAAACGAAGAAGGACCAAAATGGACGAACTTGGTCCATGTGGATGATTCTTGGACCAAATCTCTCTTCGTTGGTCTCAAACTTCTCCACATGGTTTAATGTGTCATATTACATCAATCTATGCTTGACATTTGGCTTCGGTCAACTTTGAAGCTTGTCGAAACGAAGAAGGACCAAAATGGACGAACTTGGTCCATGTGGATGATTCTTGGACCAAATCTCTCTTCGTTGGTCTCAAACTTCTCCACATGGTTTAATGTGTCATATTACATCAATCTATGCTTGACATTTGGCTTCGGTCAACTTTGAAGCTTGTCGAAACGAAGAAGGACCAAAATGGACGAACTTGGTCCATGTGGATGATTCTTGGACCAAATCTCTCTTCGTTGGTCTCAAACTTCTCCACATGGTTTAATGTGTCATATTACATCAATCTATGCTTGACATTTGGCTTCGGTCAACTTTGAAGCTTGTCGAAACGAAGAAGGACCAAAATGGACGAACTTGGTCCATGTGGATGATTCTTGGACCAAATCTCTCTTCGTTGGTCTCAAACTTCTCCACATGGTTTAATGTGTCATATTACATCAATCTATGCTTGACATTTGGCTTCGGTCAACTTTGAAGCTTGTCGAAACGAAGAAGGACCAAAATGGACGAACTTGGTCCATGTGGATGATTCTTGGACCAAATCTCTCTTCGTTGGTCTCAAACTTCTCCACATGGTTTAATGTGTCATATTACATCAATCTATGCTTGACATTTGGCTTCGGTCAACTTTGAAGCTTGTCGAAACGAAGAAGGACCAAAATGGACGAACTTGGTCCATGGATGATTCTTGGACCAAATCTCTCTTCGTTGGTCTCAAACTTCTCCACATGGTTTAATGTGTCATATTACATCAATCTATGCTTGACATTTGGCTTCGGTCAACTTTGAAGCTTGTCGAAACGAAGAAGGACCAAAATGGACGAACTTGGTCCATGTGGATGATTCTTGGACCAAATCTCTCTTCGTTGGTCTCAAACTTCTCCACATGGTTTAATGTGTCATATTACATCAATCTATGCTTGACATTTGGCTTCGGTCAACTTTGAAGCTTGTCGAAACGAAGAAGGACCAAAATGGACGAACTTGGTCCATGTGGATGATTCTTGGACCAAATCTCTCTTCGTTGGTCTCAAACTTCTCCACATGGTTTAATGTGTCATATTACATCAATCTATGCTTGACATTTGGCTTCGGTCAACTTTGAAGCTTGTCGAAACGAAGAAGGACCAAAATGGACGAACTTGGTCCATGTGGATGATTCTTGGACCAAATCTCTCTTCGTTGGTCTCAAACTTCTCCACATGGTTTAATGTGTCATATTACATCAATCTATGCTTGACATTTGGCTTCGGTCAACTTTGAAGCTTGTCGAAACGAAGAAGGACCAAAATGGACGAACTTGGTCCATGTGGATGATTCTTGGACCAAATCTCTCTTCGTTGGTCTCAAACTTCTCCACATGGTTTAATGTGTCATATTACATCAATCTATGCTTGACATTTGGCTTCGGTCAACTTTGAAGCTTGTCGAAACGAAGAAGGACCAAAATGGACGAACTTGGTCCATGTGATGATTCTTGGACCAAATCTCTCTTCGTTGGTCTCAAACTTCTCCACATGGTTTAATGTGTCATATTACATCAATCTATGCTTGACATTTGGCTTCGGTCAACTTTGAAGCTTGTCGAAACGAAGAAGGACCAAAATGGACGAACTTGGTCCATGTGGATGATTCTTGGACCAAATCTCTCTTCGTTGGTCTCAAACTTCTCCACATGGTTTAATGTGTCATATTACATCAATCTATGCTTGACATTTGGCTTCGGTCAACTTTGAAGCTTGTCGAAACGAAGAAGGACCAAAATGGACGAACTTGGTCCATGTGGATGATTCTTGGACCAAATCTCTCTTCGTTGGTCTCAAACTTCTCCACATGGTTTAATGTGTCATATTACATCAATCTATGCTTGACATTTGGCTTCGGTCAACTTTGAAGCTTGTCGAAACGAAGAAGGACCAAAATGGACGAACTTGGTCCATGGATGATTCTTGGACCAAATCTCTCTTCGTTGGTCTCAAACTTCTCCACATGGTTTAATGTGTCATATTACATCAATCTATGCTTGACATTTGGCTTCGGTCAACTTTGAAGCTTGTCGAAACGAAGAAGGACCAAAATGGACGAACTTGGTCCATGTGGATGATTCTTGGACCAAATCTCTCTTCGTTGGTCTCAAACTTCTCCACATGGTTTAATGTGTCATATTACATCAATCTATGCTTGACATTTGGCTTCGGTCAACTTTGAAGCTTGTCGAAACGAAGAAGGACCAAAATGGACGAACTTGGTCCATGTGGATGATTCTTGGACCAAATCTCTCTTCGTTGGTCTCAAACTTCTCCACATGGTTTAATGTGTCATATTACATCAATCTATGCTTGACATTTGGCTTCGGTCAACTTTGAAGCTTGTCGAAACGAAGAAGGACCAAAATGGACGAACTTGGTCCATGTGGATGATTCTTGGACCAAATCTCTCTTCGTTGGTCTCAAACTTCTCCACATGGTTTAATGTGTCATATTACATCAATCTATGCTTGACATTTGGCTTCGGTCAACTTTGAAGCTTGTCGAAACGAAGAAGGACCAAAATGGACGAACTTGGTCCATGTGGATGATTCTTGGACCAAATCTCTCTTCGTTGGTCTCAAACTTCTCCACATGGTTTAATGTGTCATATTACATCAATCTATGCTTGACATTTGGCTTCGGTCAACTTTGAAGCTTGTCGAAACGAAGAAGGACCAAAATGGACGAACTTGGTCCATGTGGATGATTCTTGGACCAAATCTCTCTTCGTTGGTCTCAAACTTCTCCACATGGTTTAATGTGTCATATTACATCAATCTATGCTTGACATTTGGCTTCGGTCAACTTTGAAGCTTGTCGAAACGAAGAAGGACCAAAATGGACGAACTTGGTCCATGTGGATGATTCTTGGACCAAATCTCTCTTCGTTGGTCTCAAACTTCTCCACATGGTTTAATGTGTCATATTACATCAATCTATGCTTGACATTTGGCTTCGGTCAACTTTGAAGCTTGTCGAAACGAAGAAGGACCAAAATGGACGAACTTGGTCCATGTGGATGATTCTTGGACCAAATCTCTCTTCGTTGGTCTCAAACTTCTCCACATGGTTTAATGTGTCATATTACATCAATCTATGCTTGACATTTGGCTTCGGTCAACTTTGAAGCTTGTCGAAACGAAGAAGGACCAAAATGGACGAACTTGGTCCATGGATGATTCTTGGACCAAATCTCTCTTCGTTGGTCTCAAACTTCTCCACATGGTTTAATGTGTCATATTACATCAATCTATGCTTGACATTTGGCTTCGGTCAACTTTGAAGCTTGTCGAAACGAAGAAGGACCAAAATGGACGAACTTGGTCCATGTGGATGATTCTTGGACCAAATCTCTCTTCGTTGGTCTCAAACTTCTCCACATGGTTTAATGTGTCATATTACATCAATCTATGCTTGACATTTGGCTTCGGTCAACTTTGAAGCTTGTCGAAACGAAGAAGGACCAAAATGGACGAACTTGGTCCATGTGGATGATTCTTGGACCAAATCTCTCTTCGTTGGTCTCAAACTTCTCCACATGGTTTAATGTGTCATATTACATCAATCTATGCTTGACATTGGCTTCGGTCAACTTTGAAGCTTGTCGAAACGAAGAAGGACCAAAATGGACGAACTTGGTCCATGTGGATGATTCTTGGACCAAATCTCTCTTCGTTGGTCTCAAACTTCTCCACATGGTTTAATGTGTCATATTACATCAATCTATGCTTGACATTTGGCTTCGGTCAACTTTGAAGCTTGTCGAAACGAAGAAGGACCAAAATGGACGAACTTGGTCCATGTGGATGATTCTTGGACCAAATCTCTCTTCGTTGGTCTCAAACTTCTCCACATGGTTTAATGTGTCATATTACATCAATCTATGCTTGACATTTGGCTTCGGTCAACTTTGAAGCTTGTCGAAACGAAGAAGGACCAAAATGGACGAACTTGGTCCATGTGGATGATTCTTGGACCAAATCTCTCTTCGTTGGTCTCAAACTTCTCCACATGGTTTAATGTGTCATATTACATCAATCTATGCTTGACATTTGGCTTCGGTCAACTTTGAAGCTTGTCGAAACGAAGAAGGACCAAAATGGACGAACTTGGTCCATGGATGATTCTTGGACCAAATCTCTCTTCGTTGGTCTCAAACTTCTCCACATGGTTTAATGTGTCATATTACATCAATCTATGCTTGACATTTGGCTTCGGTCAACTTTGAAGCTTGTCGAAACGAAGAAGGACCAAAATGGACGAACTTGGTCCATGTGGATGATTCTTGGACCAAATCTCTCTTCGTTGGTCTCAAACTTCTCCACATGGTTTAATGTGTCATATTACATCAATCTATGCTTGACATTTGGCTTCGGTCAACTTTGAAGCTTGTCGAAACGAAGAAGGACCAAAATGGACGAACTTGGTCCATGTGATGATTCTTGGACCAAATCTCTCTTCGTTGGTCTCAAACTTCTCCACATGGTTTAATGTGTCATATTACATCAATCTATGCTTGACATTTGGCTTCGGTCAACTTTGAAGCTTGTCGAAACGAAGAAGGACCAAAATGGACGAACTTGGTCCATGTGGATGATTCTTGGACCAAATCTCTCTTCGTTGGTCTCAAACTTCTCCACATGGTTTAATGTGTCATATTACATCAATCTATGCTTGACATTTGGCTTCGGTCAACTTTGAAGCTTGTCGAAACGAAGAAGGACCAAAATGGACGAACTTGGTCCATGTGGATGATTCTTGGACCAAATCTCTCTTCGTTGGTCTCAAACTTCTCCACATGGTTTAATGTGTCATATTACATCAATCTATGCTTGACATTTGGCTTCGGTCAACTTTGAAGCTTGTCGAAACGAAGAAGGACCAAAATGGACGAACTTGGTCCATGTGGATGATTCTTGGACCAAATCTCTCTTCGTTGGTCTCAAACTTCTCCACATGGTTTAATGTGTCATATTACATCAATCTATGCTTGACATTTGGCTTCGGTCAACTTTGAAGCTTGTCGAAACGAAGAAGGACCAAAATGGACGAACTTGGTCCATGTGGATGATTCTTGGACCAAATCTCTCTTCGTTGGTCTCAAACTTCTCCACATGGTTTAATGTGTCATATTACATCAATCTATGCTTGACATTTGGCTTCGGTCAACTTTGAAGCTTGTCGAAACGAAGAAGGACCAAAATGGACGAACTTGGTCCATGTGGATGATTCTTGGACCAAATCTCTCTTCGTTGGTCTCAAACTTCTCCACATGGTTTAATGTGTCATATTACATCAATCTATGCTTGACATTTGGCTTCGGTCAACTTTGAAGCTTGTCGAAACGAAGAAGGACCAAAATGGACGAACTTGGTCCATGTGGATGATTCTTGGACCAAATCTCTCTTCGTTGGTCTCAAACTTCTCCACATGGTTTAATGTGTCATATTACATCAATCTATGCTTGACATTTGGCTTCGGTCAACTTTGAAGCTTGTCGAAACGAAGAAGGACCAAAATGGACGAACTTGGTCCATGTGGATGATTCTTGGACCAAATCTCTCTTCGTTGGTCTCAAACTTCTCCACATGGTTTAATGTGTCATATTACATCAATCTATGCTTGACATTTGGCTTCGGTCAACTTTGAAGCTTGTCGAAACGAAGAAGGACCAAAATGGACGAACTTGGTCCATGTGGATGATTCTTGGACCAAATCTCTCTTCGTTGGTCTCAAACTTCTCCACATGGTTTAATGTGTCATATTACATCAATCTATGCTTGACATTTGGCTTCGGTCAACTTTGAAGCTTGTCGAAACGAAGAAGGACCAAAATGGACGAACTTGGTCCATGTGGATGATTCTTGGACCAAATCTCTCTTCGTTGGTCTCAAACTTCTCCACATGGTTTAATGTGTCATATTACATCAATCTATGCTTGACATTTGGCTTCGGTCAACTTTGAAGCTTGTCGAAACGAAGAAGGACCAAAATGGACGAACTTGGTCCATGTGGATGATTCTTGGACCAAATCTCTCTTCGTTGGTCTCAAACTTCTCCACATGGTTTAATGTGTCATATTACATCAATCTATGCTTGACATTTGGCTTCGGTCAACTTTGAAGCTTGTCGAAACGAAGAAGGACCAAAATGGACGAACTTGGTCCATGTGGATGATTCTTGGACCAAATCTCTCTTCGTTGGTCTCAAACTTCTCCACATGGTTTAATGTGTCATATTACATCAATCTATGCTTGACATTTGGCTTCGGTCAACTTTGAAGCTTGTCGAAACGAAGAAGGACCAAAATGGACGAACTTGGTCCATGTGATGATTCTTGGACCAAATCTCTCTTCGTTGGTCTCAAACTTCTCCACATGGTTTAATGTGTCATATTACATCAATCTATGCTTGACATTTGGCTTCGGTCAACTTTGAAGCTTGTCGAAACGAAGAAGGACCAAAATGGACGAACTTGGTCCATGTGGATGATTCTTGGACCAAATCTCTCTTCGTTGGTCTCAAACTTCTCCACATGGTTTAATGTGTCATATTACATCAATCTATGCTTGACATTTGGCTTCGGTCAACTTTGAAGCTTGTCGAAACGAAGAAGGACCAAAATGGACGAACTTGGTCCATGTGGATGATTCTTGGACCAAATCTCTCTTCGTTGGTCTCAAACTTCTCCACATGGTTTAATGTGTCATATTACATCAATCTATGCTTGACATTTGGCTTCGGTCAACTTTGAAGCTTGTCGAAACGAAGAAGGACCAAAATGGACGAACTTGGTCCATGTGGATGATTCTTGGACCAAATCTCTCTTCGTTGGTCTCAAACTTCTCCACATGGTTTAATGTGTCATATTACATCAATCTATGCTTGACATTTGGCTTCGGTCAACTTTGAAGCTTGTCGAAACGAAGAAGGACCAAAATGGACGAACTTGGTCCATGTGGATGATTCTTGGACCAAATCTCTCTTCGTTGGTCTCAAACTTCTCCACATGGTTTAATGTGTCATATTACATCAATCTATGCTTGACATTTGGCTTCGGTCAACTTTGAAGCTTGTCGAAACGAAGAAGGACCAAAATGGACGAACTTGGTCCATGTGGATGATTCTTGGACCAAATCTCTCTTCGTTGGTCTCAAACTTCTCCACATGGTTTAATGTGTCATATTACATCAATCTATGCTTGACATTTGGCTTCGGTCAACTTTGAAGCTTGTCGAAACGAAGAAGGACCAAAATGGACGAACTTGGTCCATGTGGATGATTCTTGGACCAAATCTCTCTTCGTTGGTCTCAAACTTCTCCACATGGTTTAATGTGTCATATTACATCAATCTATGCTTGACATTTGGCTTCGGTCAACTTTGAAGCTTGTCGAAACGAAGAAGGACCAAAATGGACGAACTTGGTCCATGTGGATGATTCTTGGACCAAATCTCTCTTCGTTGGTCTCAAACTTCTCCACATGGTTTAATGTGTCATATTACATCAATCTATGCTTGACATTTGGCTTCGGTCAACTTTGAAGCTTGTCGAAACGAAGAAGGACCAAAATGGACGAACTTGGTCCATGTGGATGATTCTTGGACCAAATCTCTCTTCGTTGGTCTCAAACTTCTCCACATGGTTTAATGTGTCATATTACATCAATCTATGCTTGACATTTGGCTTCGGTCAACTTTGAAGCTTGTCGAAACGAAGAAGGACCAAAATGGACGAACTTGGTCCATGTGGATGATTCTTGGACCAAATCTCTCTTCGTTGGTCTCAAACTTCTCCACATGGTTTAATGTGTCATATTACATCAATCTATGCTTGACATTTGGCTTCGGTCAACTTTGAAGCTTGTCGAAACGAAGAAGGACCAAAATGGACGAACTTGGTCCATGTGGATGATTCTTGGACCAAATCTCTCTTCGTTGGTCTCAAACTTCTCCACATGGTTTAATGTGTCATATTACATCAATCTATGCTTGACATTTGGCTTCGGTCAACTTTGAAGCTTGTCGAAACGAAGAAGGACCAAAATGGACGAACTTGGTCCATGTGGATGATTCTTGGACCAAATCTCTCTTCGTTGGTCTCAAACTTCTCCACATGGTTTAATGTGTCATATTACATCAATCTATGCTTGACATTTGGCTTCGGTCAACTTTGAAGCTTGTCGAAACGAAGAAGGACCAAAATGGACGAACTTGGTCCATGTGGATGATTCTTGGACCAAATCTCTCTTCGTTGGTCTCAAACTTCTCCACATGGTTTAATGTGTCATATTACATCAATCTATGCTTGACATTTGGCTTCGGTCAACTTTGAAGCTTGTCGAAACGAAGAAGGACCAAAATGGACGAACTTGGTCCATGTGGATGATTCTTGGACCAAATCTCTCTTCGTTGGTCTCAAACTTCTCCACATGGTTTAATGTGTCATATTACATCAATCTATGCTTGACATTTGGCTTCGGTCAACTTTGAAGCTTGTCGAAACGAAGAAGGACCAAAATGGACGAACTTGGTCCATGTGGATGATTCTTGGACCAAATCTCTCTTCGTTGGTCTCAAACTTCTCCACATGGTTTAATGTGTCATATTACATCAATCTATGCTTGACATTTGGCTTCGGTCAACTTTGAAGCTTGTCGAAACGAAGAAGGACCAAAATGGACGAACTTGGTCCATGTGATGATTCTTGGACCAAATCTCTCTTCGTTGGTCTCAAACTTCTCCACATGGTTTAATGTGTCATATTACATCAATCTATGCTTGACATTTGGCTTCGGTCAACTTTGAAGCTTGTCGAAACGAAGAAGGACCAAAATGGACGAACTTGGTCCATGTGGATGATTCTTGGACCAAATCTCTCTTCGTTGGTCTCAAACTTCTCCACATGGTTTAATGTGTCATATTACATCAATCTATGCTTGACATTTGGCTTCGGTCAACTTTGAAGCTTGTCGAAACGAAGAAGGACCAAAATGGACGAACTTGGTCCATGTGGATGATTCTTGGACCAAATCTCTCTTCGTTGGTCTCAAACTTCTCCACATGGTTTAATGTGTCATATTACATCAATCTATGCTTGACATTTGGCTTCGGTCAACTTTGAAGCTTGTCGAAACGAAGAAGGACCAAAATGGACGAACTTGGTCCATGTGGATGATTCTTGGACCAAATCTCTCTTCGTTGGTCTCAAACTTCTCCACATGGTTTAATGTGTCATATTACATCAATCTATGCTTGACATTTGGCTTCGGTCAACTTTGAAGCTTGTCGAAACGAAGAAGGACCAAAATGGACGAACTTGGTCCATGTGGATGATTCTTGGACCAAATCTCTCTTCGTTGGTCTCAAACTTCTCCACATGGTTTAATGTGTCATATTACATCAATCTATGCTTGACATTTGGCTTCGGTCAACTTTGAAGCTTGTCGAAACGAAGAAGGACCAAAATGGACGAACTTGGTCCATGTGGATGATTCTTGGACCAAATCTCTCTTCGTTGGTCTCAAACTTCTCCACATGGTTTAATGTGTCATATTACATCAATCTATGCTTGACATTTGGCTTCGGTCAACTTTGAAGCTTGTCGAAACGAAGAAGGACCAAAATGGACGAACTTGGTCCATGTGGATGATTCTTGGACCAAATCTCTCTTCGTTGGTCTCAAACTTCTCCACATGGTTTAATGTGTCATATTACATCAATCTATGCTTGACATTTGGCTTCGGTCAACTTTGAAGCTTGTCGAAACGAAGAAGGACCAAAATGGACGAACTTGGTCCATGTGGATGATTCTTGGACCAAATCTCTCTTCGTTGGTCTCAAACTTCTCCACATGGTTTAATGTGTCATATTACATCAATCTATGCTTGACATTTGGCTTCGGTCAACTTTGAAGCTTGTCGAAACGAAGAAGGACCAAAATGGACGAACTTGGTCCATGTGGATGATTCTTGGACCAAATCTCTCTTCGTTGGTCTCAAACTTCTCCACATGGTTTAATGTGTCATATTACATCAATCTATGCTTGACATTTGGCTTCGGTCAACTTTGAAGCTTGTCGAAACGAAGAAGGACCAAAATGGACGAACTTGGTCCATGTGGATGATTCTTGGACCAAATCTCTCTTCGTTGGTCTCAAACTTCTCCACATGGTTTAATGTGTCATATTACATCAATCTATGCTTGACATTTGGCTTCGGTCAACTTTGAAGCTTGTCGAAACGAAGAAGGACCAAAATGGACGAACTTGGTCCATGTGGATGATTCTTGGACCAAATCTCTCTTCGTTGGTCTCAAACTTCTCCACATGGTTTAATGTGTCATATTACATCAATCTATGCTTGACATTTGGCTTCGGTCAACTTTGAAGCTTGTCGAAACGAAGAAGGACCAAAATGGACGAACTTGGTCCATGTGATGATTCTTGGACCAAATCTCTCTTCGTTGGTCTCAAACTTCTCCACATGGTTTAATGTGTCATATTACATCAATCTATGCTTGACATTGGCTTCGGTCAACTTTGAAGCTTGTCGAAACGAAGAAGGACCAAAATGGACGAACTTGGTCCATGTGGATGATTCTTGGACCAAATCTCTCTTCGTTGGTCTCAAACTTCTCCACATGGTTTAATGTGTCATATTACATCAATCTATGCTTGACATTTGGCTTCGGTCAACTTTGAAGCTTGTCGAAACGAAGAAGGACCAAAATGGACGAACTTGGTCCATGTGGATGATTCTTGGACCAAATCTCTCTTCGTTGGTCTCAAACTTCTCCACATGGTTTAATGTGTCATATTACATCAATCTATGCTTGACATTTGGCTTCGGTCAACTTTGAAGCTTGTCGAAACGAAGAAGGACCAAAATGGACGAACTTGGTCCATGTGGATGATTCTTGGACCAAATCTCTCTTCGTTGGTCTCAAACTTCTCCACATGGTTTAATGTGTCATATTACATCAATCTATGCTTGACATTTGGCTTCGGTCAACTTTGAAGCTTGTCGAAACGAAGAAGGACCAAAATGGACGAACTTGGTCCATGTGGATGATTCTTGGACCAAATCTCTCTTCGTTGGTCTCAAACTTCTCCACATGGTTTAATGTGTCATATTACATCAATCTATGCTTGACATTTGGCTTCGGTCAACTTTGAAGCTTGTCGAAACGAAGAAGGACCAAAATGGACGAACTTGGTCCATGTGGATGATTCTTGGACCAAATCTCTCTTCGTTGGTCTCAAACTTCTCCACATGGTTTAATGTGTCATATTACATCAATCTATGCTTGACATTTGGCTTCGGTCAACTTTGAAGCTTGTCGAAACGAAGAAGGACCAAAATGGACGAACTTGGTCCATGTGGATGATTCTTGGACCAAATCTCTCTTCGTTGGTCTCAAACTTCTCCACATGGTTTAATGTGTCATATTACATCAATCTATGCTTGACATTTGGCTTCGGTCAACTTTGAAGCTTGTCGAAACGAAGAAGGACCAAAATGGACGAACTTGGTCCATGTGGATGATTCTTGGACCAAATCTCTCTTCGTTGGTCTCAAACTTCTCCACATGGTTTAATGTGTCATATTACATCAATCTATGCTTGACATTTGGCTTCGGTCAACTTTGAAGCTTGTCGAAACGAAGAAGACCAAAATGGACGAACTTGGTCCATGTGGATGATTCTTGGACCAAATCTCTCTTCGTTGGTCTCAAACTTCTCCACATGGTTTAATGTGTCATATTACATCAATCTATGCTTGACATTTGGCTTCGGTCAACTTTGAAGCTTGTCGAAACGAAGAAGGACCAAAATGGACGAACTTGGTCCATGTGATGATTCTTGGACCAAATCTCTCTTCGTTGGTCTCAAACTTCTCCACATGGTTTAATGTGTCATATTACATCAATCTATGCTTGACATTTGGCTTCGGTCAACTTTGAAGCTTGTCGAAACGAAGAAGGACCAAAATGGACGAACTTGGTCCATGTGGATTCTTGGACCAAATCTCTCTTCGTTGGTCTCAAACTTCTCCACATGGTTTAATGTGTCATATTACATCAATCTATGCTTGACATTTGGCTTCGGTCAACTTTGAAGCTTGTCGAAACGAAGAAGGACCAAAATGGACGAACTTGGTCCATGTAGATGATTCTTGGACCAAATCTCTCTTCGTTGGTCTCAAACTTCTCCACATGGTTTAATGTGTCATATTACATCAATCTATGCTTGACATTTGGCTTCGGTCAACTTTGAAGCTTGTCGAAACGAAGAAGGACCAAAATGGACGAACTTGGTCCATGTGGATGATTCTTGGACCAAATCTCTCTTCGTTGGTCTCAAACTTCTCCACATGGTTTAATGTGTCATATTACATCAATCTATGCTTGACATTTGGCTTCGGTCAACTTTGAAGCTTGTCGAAACGAAGAAGGACCAAAATGGACGAACTTGGTCCATGTTGATGATTCTTGGACCAAATCTCTCTTCGTTGGTCTCAAACTTCTCCACATGGTTTAATGTGTCATATTACATCAATCTATGCTTGACATTTGGCTTCGGTCAACTTTGAAGCTTGTCGAAACGAAGAAGGACCAAAATGGACGAACTTGGTCCATGTGGATGATTCTTGGACCAAATCTCTCTTCGTTGGTCTCAAACTTCTCCACATGGTTTAATGTGTCATATTACATCAATCTATGCTTGACATTTGGCTTCGGTCAACTTTGAAGCTTGTCGAAACGAAGAAGGACCAAAATGGACGAACTTGGTCCATGGATGATTCTTGGACCAAATCTCTCTTCGTTGGTCTCAAACTTCTCCACATGGTTTAATGTGTCATATTACATCAATCTATGCTTGACATTTGGCTTCGGTCAACTTTGAAGCTTGTCGAAACGAAGAAGGACCAAAATGGACGAACTTGGTCCATGTGGATGATTCTTGGACCAAATCTCTCTTCGTTGGTCTCAAACTTCTCCACATGGTTTAATGTGTCATATTACATCAATCTATGCTTGACATTTGGCTTCGGTCAACTTTGAAGCTTGTCGAAACGAAGAAGGACCAAAATGGACGAACTTGGTCCATGTGGATGATTCTTGGACCAAATCTCTCTTCGTTGGTCTCAAACTTCTCCACATGGTTTAATGTGTCATATTACATCAATCTATGCTTGACATTTGGCTTCGGTCAACTTTGAAGCTTGTCGAAACGAAGAAGGACCAAAATGGACGAACTTGGTCCATGTGGATGATTCTTGGACCAAATCTCTCTTCGTTGGTCTCAAACTTCTCCACATGGTTTAATGTGTCATATTACATCAATCTATGCTTGACATTTGGCTTCGGTCAACTTTGAAGCTTGTCGAAACGAAGAAGGACCAAAATGGACGAACTTGGTCCATGGATGATTCTTGGACCAAATCTCTCTTCGTTGGTCTCAAACTTCTCCACATGGTTTAATGTGTCATATTACATCAATCTATGCTTGACATTTGGCTTCGGTCAACTTTGAAGCTTGTCGAAACGAAGAAGGACCAAAATGGACGAACTTGGTCCATGTGGATGATTCTTGGACCAAATCTCTCTTCGTTGGTCTCAAACTTCTCCACATGGTTTAATGTGTCATATTACATCAATCTATGCTTGACATTTGGCTTCGGTCAACTTTGAAGCTTGTCGAAACGAAGAAGGACCAAAATGGACGAACTTGGTCCATGTGAAATTCTTGGACCAAATCTCTCTTCGTTGGTCTCAAACTTCTCCACATGGTTTAATGTGTCATATTACATCAATCTATGCTTGACATTTGGCTTCGGTCAACTTTGAAGCTTGTCGAAACGAAGAAGGACCAAAATGGACGAACTTGGTCCATGTGGATGATTCTTGGACCAAATCTCTCTTCGTTGGTCTCAAACTTCTCCACATGGTTTAATGTGTCATATTACATCAATCTATGCTTGACATTTGGCTTCGGTCAACTTTGAAGCTTGTCGAAACGAAGAAGGACCAAAATGGACGAACTTGGTCCATGTGGATGATTCTTGGACCAAATCTCTCTTCGTTGGTCTCAAACTTCTCCACATGGTTTAATGTGTCATATTACATCAATCTATGCTTGACATTTGGCTTCGGTCAACTTTGAAGCTTGTCGAAACGAAGAAGGACCAAAATGGACGAACTTGGTCCATGTGATGATTCTTGGACCAAATCTCTCTTCGTTGGTCTCAAACTTCTCCACATGGTTTAATGTGTCATATTACATCAATCTATGCTTGACATTTGGCTTCGGTCAACTTTGAAGCTTGTCGAAACGAAGAAGGACCAAAATGGACGAACTTGGTCCATGTGATGATTCTTGGACCAAATCTCTCTTCGTTGGTCTCAAACTTCTCCACATGGTTTAATGTGTCATATTACATCAATCTATGCTTGACATTTGGCTTCGGTCAACTTTGAAGCTTGTCGAAACGAAGAAGGACCAAAATGGACGAACTTGGTCCATGTGATGATTCTTGGACCAAATCTCTCTTCGTTGGTCTCAAACTTCTCCACATGGTTTAATGTGTCATATTACATCAATCTATGCTTGACATTTGGCTTCGGTCAACTTTGAAGCTTGTCGAAACGAAGAAGGACCAAAATGGACGAACTTGGTCCATGTGGATGATTCTTGGACCAAATCTCTCTTCGTTGGTCTCAAACTTCTCCACATGGTTTAATGTGTCATATTACATCAATCTATGCTTGACATTTGGCTTCGGTCAACTTTGAAGCTTGTCGAAACGAAGAAGGACCAAAATGGACGAACTTGGTCCATGTGATGATTCTTGGACCAAATCTCTCTTCGTTGGTCTCAAACTTCTCCACATGGTTTAATGTGTCATATTACATCAATCTATGCTTGACATTTGGCTTCGGTCAACTTTGAAGCTTGTCGAAACGAAGAAGGACCAAAATGGACGAACTTGGTCCATGGATGATTCTTGGACCAAATCTCTCTTCGTTGGTCTCAAACTTCTCCACATGGTTTAATGTGTCATATTACATCAATCTATGCTTGACATTTGGCTTCGGTCAACTTTGAAGCTTGTCGAAACGAAGAAGGACCAAAATGGACGAACTTGGTCCATGTGATGATTCTTGGACCAAATCTCTCTTCGTTGGTCTCAAACTTCTCCACATGGTTTAATGTGTCATATTACATCAATCTATGCTTGACATTTGGCTTCGGTCAACTTTGAAGCTTGTCGAAACGAAGAAGGACCAAAATGGACGAACTTGGTCCATGTGGATGATTCTTGGACCAAATCTCTCTTCGTTGGTCTCAAACTTCTCCACATGGTTTAATGTGTCATATTACATCAATCTATGCTTGACATTTGGCTTCGGTCAACTTTGAAGCTTGTCGAAACGAAGAAGGACCAAAATGGACGAACTTGGTCCATGTATGATTCTTGGACCAAATCTCTCTTCGTTGGTCTCAAACTTCTCCACATGGTTTAATGTGTCATATTACATCAATCTATGCTTGACATTTGGCTTCGGTCAACTTTGAAGCTTGTCGAAACGAAGAAGGACCAAAATGGACGAACTTGGTCCATGTGGATGATTCTTGGACCAAATCTCTCTTCGTTGGTCTCAAACTTCTCCACATGGTTTAATGTGTCATATTACATCAATCTATGCTTGACATTTGCTTCGGTCAACTTTGAAGCTTGTCGAAACGAAGAAGGACCAAAATGGACGAACTTGGTCCATGTGGATGATTCTTGGACCAAATCTCTCTTCGTTGGTCTCAAACTTCTCCACATGGTTTAATGTGTCATATTACATCAATCTATGCTTGACATTTGGCTTCGGTCAACTTTGAAGCTTGTCGAAACGAAGAAGGACCAAAATGGACGAACTTGGTCCATGTGGATGATTCTTGGACCAAATCTCTCTTCGTTGGTCTCAAACTTCTCCACATGGTTTAATGTGTCATATTACATCAATCTATGCTTGACATTTGGCTTCGGTCAACTTTGAAGCTTGTCGAAACGAAGAAGGACCAAAATGGACGAACTTGGTCCATGTGGATGATTCTTGGACCAAATCTCTCTTCGTTGGTCTCAAACTTCTCCACATGGTTTAATGTGTCATATTACATCAATCTATGCTTGACATTTGGCTTCGGTCAACTTTGAAGCTTGTCGAAACGAAGAAGGACCAAAATGGACGAACTTGGTCCATGTAATGATTCTTGGACCAAATCTCTCTTCGTTGGTCTCAAACTTCTCCACATGGTTTAATGTGTCATATTACATCAATCTATGCTTGACATTTGGCTTCGGTCAACTTTGAAGCTTGTCGAAACGAAGAAGGACCAAAATGGACGAACTTGGTCCATGTGATGATTCTTGGACCAAATCTCTCTTCGTTGGTCTCAAACTTCTCCACATGGTTTAATGTGTCATATTACATCAATCTATGCTTGACATTTGGCTTCGGTCAACTTTGAAGCTTGTCGAAACGAAGAAGGACCAAAATGGACGAACTTGGTCCATGTGGATGATTCTTGGACCAAATCTCTCTTCGTTGGTCTCAAACTTCTCCACATGGTTTAATGTGTCATATTACATCAATCTATGCTTGACATTTGGCTTCGGTCAACTTTGAAGCTTGTCGAAACGAAGAAGGACCAAAATGGACGAACTTGGTCCATGGGATGATTCTTGGACCAAATCTCTCTTCGTTGGTCTCAAACTTCTCCACATGGTTTAATGTGTCATATTACATCAATCTATGCTTGACATTTGGCTTCGGTCAACTTTGAAGCTTGTCGAAACGAAGAAGGACCAAAATGGACGAACTTGGTCCATGTGGATGATTCTTGGACCAAATCTCTCTTCGTTGGTCTCAAACTTCTCCACATGGTTTAATGTGTCATATTACATCAATCTATGCTTGACATTTGGCTTCGGTCAACTTTGAAGCTTGTCGAAACGAAGAAGGACCAAAATGGACGAACTTGGTCCATGTGGATGATTCTTGGACCAAATCTCTCTTCGTTGGTCTCAAACTTCTCCACATGGTTTAATGTGTCATATTACATCAATCTATGCTTGACATTTGGCTTCGGTCAACTTTGAAGCTTGTCGAAACGAAGAAGGACCAAAATGGACGAACTTGGTCCATGGATGATTCTTGGACCAAATCTCTCTTCGTTGGTCTCAAACTTCTCCACATGGTTTAATGTGTCATATTACATCAATCTATGCTTGACATTTGGCTTCGGTCAACTTTGAAGCTTGTCGAAACGAAGAAGGACCAAAATGGACGAACTTGGTCCATGTGGATGATTCTTGGACCAAATCTCTCTTCGTTGGTCTCAAACTTCTCCACATGGTTTAATGTGTCATATTACATCAATCTATGCTTGACATTTGGCTTCGGTCAACTTTGAAGCTTGTCGAAACGAAGAAGGACCAAAATGGACGAACTTGGTCCATGGATGATTCTTGGACCAAATCTCTCTTCGTTGGTCTCAAACTTCTCCACATGGTTTAATGTGTCATATTACATCAATCTATGCTTGACATTTGGCTTCGTCAACTTTGAAGCTTGTCGAAACGAAGAAGGACCAAAATGGACGAACTGGTCCAGTGGATGATTCTTGACCAAATCTCTCTTCGTTGGTCTCAAACTTCTCCACATGGTTTAATGTGTCATATTACATCAATCTATGCTTGACATTTGGCTTCGGTCAACTTTGAAGCTTGTCGAAACGAAGAAGGACCAAAATGGACGAACTTGGTCCATGTGGATGATTCTTGGACCAAATCTCTCTTCGTTGCTCAAACTTCTCCACATGGTTTAATGTGTCATATTACATCAATCTATGCTTGACATTTGGCTTCGGTCAACTTTGAAGCTTGTCGAAACGAAGAAGACCAAAATGGACGAACTTGGTCCATGTAATGATTCTTGGACCAAATCTCTCTTCGTTGGTCTCAAACTTCTCCACATGGTTTAATGTGTCATATTACATCAATCTATGCTTGACATTTGGCTTCGTCAACTTTGAAGCTTGTCGAAACGAAGAAGGACCAAAATGGACGAACTTGGTCCATGTGGATGATTCTTGGACCAAATCTCTCTTCGTTGGTCTCAAACTTCTCCACATGGTTTAATGTGTCATATTACATCAATCTATGCTTGACATTTGCTTCGGTCAACTTTGAAGCTTGTCGAAACGAAGAAGGACCAAAATGGACGAACTTGGTCCATGATGATTCTTGGACCAAATCTCTCTTCGTTGGTCTCAAACTTCTCCACATGGTTTAATGTGTCATATTACATCAATCTATGCTTGACATTTGGCTTCGGTCAACTTTGAAGCTTGTCGAAACGAAGAAGACCAAAATGGACGAACTTGGTCCATGTGGATGATTCTTGGACCAAATCTCTCTTCGTTGGTCTCAAACTTCTCCACATGGTTTAATGTGTCATATTACATCAATCTATGCTTGACATTTGGCTTCGGTCAACTTTGAAGCTTGTCGAAACGAAGAAGGACCAAAATGGACGAACTTGGTCCATGTGGATGATTCTTGGACCAAATCTCTCTTCGTTGGTCTCAAACTCTCCACATGGTTTAATGTGTCATATTACATCAATCTATGCTTGACATTAGGCTTCGGTCAACTTTGAAGCTTGTCGAAACGAAGAAGGACCAAAATGGACGAACTTGGTCCATGTTGATGATTCTTGGACCAAATCTCTCTTCGTTGGTCTCAAACTTCTCCACATGGTTTAATGTGTCATATTACATCAATCTATGCTTGACATTTGGCTTCGTCAACTTTGAAGCTTGTCGAAACGAAGAAGGACCAAAATGGACGAACTTGGTCCATGTGGATGATTCTTGGACCAAATCTCTTCGTTGTCTCAAACTTCTCCACATGGTTTAATGTGTCATATTACATCAATCTATGCTTGACATTTGCTTCGTCAACTTTGAAGCTTGTCGAAACAAGAAGGACCAAAATGGACGAACTTGGTCCAATGGATGATTCTTGGACCAAATCTCTCTTCGTTGGTCTCAAACTTCTCCACATGGTTTAATGTGTCATATTACATCAATCTATGCTTGACATTGGCTTCGGTCAACTTTGAAGCTTGTCGAAACGAAGAAGGACCAAAATGGACGAACTTGGTCCATGTGGATGATTCTTGGACCAAATCTCTCTTCGTTGGTCTCAAACTTCTCCACATGGTTTAATGTGTCATATTACATCAATCTATGCTTGACATTTGGCTTCGGTCAACTTTGAAGCTTGTCGAAACGAAAGGACCAAAATGGACGAACTTGGTCCATGTGGATGATTCTTGGACCAAATCTCTCTTCGTTGGTCTCAAACTTCTCACATGGTTTAATGTGTCATATTACATCAATCTATGCTTGACATTAGGCTTCGGTCAACTTTGAAGCTTGTCGAAACAAAAGGACCAAAATGGACGAACTTGGTCCATGTGATGATTCTTGGACCAAATCTCTCTTCGTTGGTCTCAAACTTCTCCACATGGTTTAATGTGTCATATTACATCAATCTATGCTTGACATTTGGCTTCGGTCAACTTTGAAGCTGTCGAAACGAAGAAGGACCAAAATGGACGAACTTGGTCCATGTGATGATTCTTGACAAATCTCTCTTCGTTGGTCTCAAACTTCTCCACATGTTTAATGTGTCATATTACATCAATCTATGCTTGACATTTGGCTTCGGTCAACTTTGAAGCTTGTCGAAAAAAGAAGGACCAAAATGGACGAACTTGGTCCATGTGGATGATTCTTGGACCAAATCTCTCTTCGTTGGTCTCAAACTTCTCCACATGGTTTAATGTGTCATATTACATCAATCTATGCTTGACATTTGGCTTCGGTCAACTTTGAAGCTTGTCGAAACGAAGAAGACCAAAATGACGAACTTGGTCCATGTGGATGATTCTTGGACCAAATCTCTCTTCGTTGTCTCAAACTTCTCCACATGGTTTAATTGTCATATTACATCAATCTATGCTTGACATTTGGCTTCGGTCAACTTTGAAGCTTGTCGAAACAAGAAGGACCAAAATGACGAACTTGTCCATGTGATGATTCTTGACCAAATCTCTCTTCGTTGGTCTCAAACTTCTCCACATGGTTTAATGTGTCATATTACATCAATCTATGCTTGACATTTGGCTTCGGTCAACTTTGAAGCTTGTCGAAACGAAGAAGGACCAAAATGGACGAACTTGGTCCATGTGGATGATTCTTGGACCAAATCTCTCTTCGTTGGTCTCAAACTTCTCCACATGGTTTAATGTCATATTACATCAATCTATGCTTGACATTTGGCTTCGGTCAACTTTGAAGCTTGTCGAAACGAAGAAGGACCAAAATGGACGAACTTGGTCCATGTGGATGATTCTTGGACCAAATCTCTCTTCGTTGGTCTCAAACTTCTCCACATGGTTTAATGTGTCATATTACATCAATCTATGCTTGACATTTGGCTTCGGTCAACTTTGAAGCTTGTCGAAACGAAGAAGGACCAAAATGGACGAACTTGGTCCATTGGATGATTCTTGGACCAAATCTCTCTTCGTTGGTCTCAAACTTCTCCACATGGTTTAATGTGTCATATTACATCAATCTATGCTTGACATTTGGCTTCGGTCAACTTTGAAGCTTGTCGAAACGAAGAAGGACCAAAATGGACGAACTTGTCCATGGGATGATTCTTGGACCAAATCTCTCTTCGTTGTCTCAAACTTCTCCACATGGTTTAATGTGTCATATTACATCAATCTATGCTTGACATTTGGCTTCGGTCAACTTTGAAGCTTGTCGAAACGAAGAAGGACCAAAATGGACGAACTTGGTCCATGTGATGATTCTTGGACCAAATCTCTCTTCGTTGTCTCAAACTTCTCCACATGGTTTAATGTGTCATATTACATCAATCTATGCTTGACATTTGCTTCGGAACTTTGAAGCTTGTCGAAACGAAGAAGGACCAAAATGGACGAACTTGTCCATGTGGATGATTCTTGGACCAAATCTCTCTTCGTTGGTCTCAAACTTCTCCACATGGTTTAATGTGTCATATTACATCAATCTATGCTTGACATTTGGCTTCGGTCAACTTTGAAGCTTGTCGAAACGAAGAAGGACCAAAATGGACGAACTTGGTCCATGTGGATGATTCTTGACCAAATCTCTCTTCGTTGGTCTCAAACTTCTCCACATGGTTTAATGTGTCATATTACATCAATCTATGCTTGACATTTGGCTTCGGTCAACTTTGAAGCTTGTCGAAACGAAGAAGGACCAAAAATGGACGAACTTGGTCCATTGGATGATTCTTGACCAAATCTCTCTTCGTTGGTCTCAAACTTCTCCACATGGTTTAATGTGTCATATTACATCAATCTATGCTTGACATTTGGCTTCGTCAACTTTGAAGCTTGTCGAAACGAAGAAGGACCAAAATGACGAACTTGTCCATGTATGATTCTTGGACAAATCTCTCTTCGTTGGTCTCAAACTTCTCCACATGGTTTAATGTTCATATTACATCAATCTATGCTTGACATTTGGCTTCGGTCAACTTTGAAGCTTGTCGAAACGAAGAAGGACCAAAATGGACGAACTTGTCCATGTGGATGATTCTTGGACCAAATCTCTCTTCGTTTGGTCTCAAACTTCTCCACATGGTTTAATGTGTCATATTACATCAATCTATGCTTGACATTTGCTTCGGTCAACTTTGAAGCTTGTCGAAACGAAGAAACCAAAATGGACGAACTTGGTCCATGTAATGATTCTTGGACCAAATCTCTCTTCGTTGGTCTCAAACTTCTCCACATGGTTTAATGTGTCATATTACATCAATCTATGCTTGACATTTGCTTCGGTCAACTTAAGCTTGTCGAAACGAAGAAGGACCAAAATGGACGAACTTGGTCCATTGGATGATTCTTGGACCAAATCTCTCTTCGTGGTCTCAAACTTCTCCACATGGTTTAATGTGTCATATTACATCAATCTATGCTTGACATTTGGCTTCGGTCAACTTTGAAGCTTGTCGAAACGAAGAAGGACCAAAATGACGAACTTGGTCCATGATGATTCTTGACCAAATCTCTCTTCGTTGGTCTCAAACTTCTCCACATGTTTAATGTGTCATATTACATCAATCTATGCTTGACATTTCTTCGGTCAACTTTGAAGCTTGTCGAAACGAAGAAGGACCAAAATGGACGAACTTGGTCCCTGTGATGATTCTTGGACCAAATCTCTTTCGTTGGTCTCAAACTTCTCCACATGGTTTAATGTGTCATATTACATCAATCTATGCTTGACATTTGGCTTCGTCAACTTTGAAGCTTGTCGAAACGAAGAAGGACCAAAATGGACGAACTTGGTCCATGTGGATGATTCTTGACCAATCTCTCTTCGTGTTCTCAAATCTCCACATGGTTTAATGTGTCATATTACATCAATCTATGCTTGACATTTGGCTTCGGTCAACTTGAAGCTTGTCGAAACGAAGAAGACCAAAATGGACGAACTTGGTCCATGTGGATGATTCTTGGACCAAATCTCTCTTCGTTGGTCTCAAACTTCTCCACATGGTTAATGTGTCATATTACATCAATCTATGCTTGACATTTGGCTTCGGTCAACTTTGAAGCTTGTCAAACGAAAAGAAGGACCAAAATGGACGAACTTGGTCCATGTGGATGATTCTTGGACCAAATCTCTCTTCGTTGGTCTCAAACTTCTCCACATGGTTTAATTGTCATATTACATCAATCTATGCTTGACATTTGGCTTCGGTCAACTTTGAAGCTTGTCGAAAAAAAGAAGACCAAAATGGACGAACTTGGTCCATGGATGATTCTTGGACCAAATCTCTCTTCGTTGTCTCAAACTTCTCCACATGGTTTAATGTGTCATATTACATCAATCTATGCTTGACATTTGCTTCGGTCAACTTTGAAGCTTGTCGAAACGAAGAAGGACCAAAATGGACGAACTTGGTCCATGTAATGATTCTTGGACCAAATCTCTCTTCGTTGGTCTCAAACTTCTCCACATGGTTTAATGTGTCATATTACATCAATCTATGCTTGACATTTGGCTTCGGTCAACTTTGAAGCTTGTCGAAACGAAGAAGGACCAAAATGGACGAACTTGGTCCATGTGGATGATTCTTGGACCAAATCTCTCTTCGTTGCTCAAACTTCTCCACATTTTAATGTGTCATATTACATCAATCTATGCTTGACATTGGCTTCGGTCAACTTTGAAGCTTGTCGAAACGAAGAAGACCAAAATGACGAACTTGGTCCATGTGGATGATTCTTGACCAAATCTCTCTTCGTTGTCTCAAACTTCTCCACATTTTAATGTGTCATATTACATCAATCTATGCTTGACATTTGGCTTCGTGAACTTTGAAGCTTTCGAAACAAAGAAGGACCAAAATGGACGAACTTGGTCCATTGGATGATTCTTGGACCAAATCTCTCTTCGTTGGTCTCAAACTTCTCCACATGGTTTAATGTGTCATATTACATCAATCTATGCTTGACATTTGGCTTCGTCAACTTTGAAGCTTGTCGAAACGAAGAAGGACCAAAATGGACGAACTTTCCATGTTGGATGATTCTTGGACCAAATCTCTCTTCGTTGGTCTCAAACTTCTCCACATGTTTAATGTGTCATATTACATCAATCTATGCTTGACATTTGGCTTCGGTCAACTTTGAAGCTTGTCGAAACGAAGAAGGACCAAAATGGACGAACTTGGTCCATGGATGATTCTTGACCAAATCTCTCTTCGTTGGTCTCAAACTTCTCCACATGTTTAATGTGTCATATTACATCAATCTATGCTTGACATTTGGCTTCGGTCAACTTTGAAGCTTGTCGAAACGAAGAAGGACCAAAATGGACGAACTTGGTCCATGTGGATGATTCTTGGACCAAATCTCTCTTCGTTGTCTCAAACTTCTCCACATGGTTTAATGTGTCATATTACATCAATCTATGCTTGACATTTGGCTTCGGTCAACTTTGAAGCTTGTCGAAACGAAGAAGGACCAAAATGGACGAACTTGGTCCATGTGGATGATTCTTGGACCAAATCTCTCTTCGTTGGTCTCAAACTTCTCCACATGGTTTATGTGTCATATTACATCAATCTATGCTTGACATTGGCTTCGGTCAACTTTGAAGCTTGTCGAAACGAAGAAGGACCAAAATGGACGAACTTGGTCCATGTGATGATTCTTGGACCAAATCTCTCTTCGTTGGTCTCAAACTTCTCCACATGGTTTAATGTGTCATATTACATCAATCTATGCTTGACATTTGGCTTCGTCAACTTTGAAGCTTGTCGAAACGAAGAAGGACCAAAATGGACGAACTTGGTCCATGTGATGATTTTGGACCAAATCTCTCTTCGTTGGTCTCAAACTTCTCCACATGTTTAATGTGTCATATTACATCAATCTATGCTTGACATTTGGCTTCGGTCAACTTTGAAGCTTGTCGAAACGAAAAGGACCAAAATGGACGAACTTGGTCCATGGATGATTCTTGGACCAAATCTCTCTTCGTTGTCTCAAACTTCTCCACATGGTTTAATGTGTCATATTACATCAATCTATGCTTGACATTTGGCTTCGGTCAACTTGAAGCTTGTCGAAAAGAAAAGGACCAAAATGGACGAACTTGGTCCATGTGGATGATTCTTGGACCAAATCTCTCTTCGTTGGTCTCAAACTTCTCCACATGGTTTAATGTGTCATATTACATCAATCTATGCTTGACATTTGGCTTCGGTCAACTTTGAAGCTTGTCGAAACGAAGAAGGACCAAAATGGACGAACTTGGTCCATGTGGATGATTCTTGGACCAAATCTCTCTTCGTTGTCTCAAACTTCTCCACATGGTTTAATGTGTCATATTACATCAATCTATGCTTGACATTAGCTTCGAGAACTTTGAAGCTTGTCGAAACGAAGAAACCAAAATGGACGAACTTGGTCCATGGATGATTCTTGACCAAATCTCTCTTCGTTGTCTCAAACTTCTCCACATGGTTTAATGTGTCATATTACATCAATCTATGCTTGACATTTGGCTTCGGTCAACTTTGAAGCTTGTCGAAACGAAGAAGGACCAAAATGACGAACTTGGTCCATGTGGATGATTCTTGACCAAATCTCTCTTCGTTGGTCTCAAACTTCTCCACATGGTTTAATGTGTCATATTACATCAATCTATGCTTGACATTGACTTCGGTCAACTTTGAAGCTTGAGAAAAAAGAAGGCCAAAATGGACGAACTTGGTCCATGTGATGATTCTTGGACCAAATCTCTCTTCGTTGGTCTCAAACTTCTCCACATGGTTTAATGTGTCATATTACATCAATCTATGCTTGACATTGGCTTCGGTCAACTTTGAAGCTTGTCGAAACGAAGAAGGACCAAAATGGACGAACTTGGTCCATGTATATGATTCTTGGACCAAATCTCTCTTCGTTGTCTCAAACTTCTCCACATGGTTTAATGTGTCATATTACATCAATCTATGCTTGACATTTGGCTTCGGTCAACTTTGAAGCTTCGAAACAAAAGGACCAAAATGGACGAACTTGGTCCATGTGGATGATTCTTGGACCAAATCTCTCTTCGTTGGTCTCAAACTTCTCCACATGGTTTAATGTGTCATATTACATCAATCTATGCTTGACATTTGGCTTCGGTCAACTTTGAAGCTTGTCGAAACAAGAAGGACCAAAATGGACGAACTTGGTCCATTGGATGATTCTTGGACCAAATCTCTCTTCGTTGTCTCAAACTTCTCCACATGTTTAATGTGTCATATTACATCAATCTATCTTGACATTTGGCTTCGGTAACTTTGAAGCTTGTCGAAACGAAGAAGACCAAAATGGACGAACTTGGTCCATGTGGAATTCTTGCCAAATCTCTCTTCGTTGGTCTCAAACTTCTCCACATGGTTTAATGTGTCATATACATCAATCTATGCTTGACATTTGGCTTCGGTCAACTTTGAAGCTTGTCGAAACAAGAAGGACCAAAATGGACGAACTTGGTCCTGGATGATTCTTGACCAAATCTCTCTCGTTGGTCTCAAACTTCTCCACATGGTTTAATGTGTCATATTACATCAATCTATGCTTGACATTTGGCTTCGGTCAACTTGAAGCTTCGAAACGAAGAAGGACCAAAATGGACGAACTTGTCCATGTGATGATTCTTGGACCAAATCTCTCTTCGTTGGTCTCAAACTTCTCCACATGGTTAATGTGTCATATTACATCAATCTATGCTTGACATTTGGCTTCGGTCAACTTTGAAGCTTGTCGAAACGAAGAAGGACCAAAATGGACGAACTTGGTCCATGTGGATGATTCTTGGACCAAATCTCTCTTCGTTGGTCTCAAACTTCTCCACATGGTTTAATGTGTCATATTACATCAATCTATGCTTGACATTTGGCTTCGTCAACTTTGAAGCTTGTCGAAACGAAGAAACCAAAATGGACGAACTTGGTCCATGTGGATGATTCTTGGACCAAATCTCTCTTCGTTGGTCTCAAACTTCTCCACATGTTTAATGTGTCATATTACATCAATCTATGCTTGACATTTGGCTTCGTCAACTTTGAAGCTTGTCGAAACGAAGAAGGACCAAAATGGACGAACTTGGTCCATGAATGATTCTTGACCAAATCTCTCTTCGTTGGTCTCAAACTTCTCCACATGTTTAATGTGTCATATTACATCAATCTATGCTTGACATTTGGCTTCGGTCAACTTTGAAGCTTGTCGAAACGAAGAAACCAAAAATGGACGAACTTGTCCATGGTGGATGATTCTTGGACCAAATCTCTCTTCGTTGGTCTCAAACTTCTCCACATTTAATGTGTCATATTACATCAATCTATGCTTGACATTTGGCTTCGGTCAACTTTGAAGCTTGTCGAAAAAAGAGGACCAAAATGGACGAACTTGGTCCATGTGGATGATTCTTGGACCAAATCTCTCTTCGTTGGTCTCAAACTTCTCCACATGGTTTAATGTGTCATATTACATCAATCTATGCTTGACATTTGGCTTCGGTCAACTTTGAAGCTAGTCGAAACGAAGAAGGACCAAAATGGACGAACTTGGTCCACTTGATGATTCTTGGACCAAATCTCTCTTCGTTCCTCAAACTCTCCACATGGTTTAATGTGTCATATTACATCAATCTATGCTTGACATTTGGCTTCGGTCAACTTTGAAGCTTGTCGAAACGAAGAGAGACCAAAATGGACGAACTTGGTCCATGGGATGATTCTTGGACCAAATCTCTTTCGTTGCCTCAAACAAACTCTCCACATGTTTAATGTGTCCATATTACATCAATCTATGCTTGACATTTGGCTTCGGTCAACTTTGAAGCTTGTCGAAACGAAGAAGGACCAAAATGGACGAACTTGGTCCATGTGGATATTCTTGACCAAATCTCTCTTCGTTTCTCAAACACTCTCACATGGTTTTATGTGTCATATTACATCAATCTATGCTTGACATTTGCTTCGTCAACTTGAAGCTTGTCGAAACAAAAGACCAAAATGGACGAACTTGGTCCATGTGGATGATTCTTGGACCAAATCTCTCTTCGTTGGTCTCAAACTTCTCCACATGGTTTAATGTGTCATATTACATCAATCTATGCTTGACATTTGGCTTCGGTAACTTTGAAGCTTGTCGAAAAAAGAAAGACCAAAATGGACGAACTTGGTCCATGTGGATGATTCTTGGACCAAATCTCTCTTCGTTGGTCTCAAACTTCTCCACATGGTTTTAATGTGTCATATTACATCAATCTATCTTGACATTTGGCTTCGGTCAACTTTGAAGCTTGTCGAAACAAGAAACCAAAATGGACGAACTTGGTCTGTAATGATTCTTGGACCAAATCTCTCTTCGTTGGTCTCAAACTTCTCCACATGGTTTAATGTGTCATATTACATCAATCTATGCTTGACATTTGGCTTCGGTCAACTTGAAGCTTGTCGAAACGAAGAAGACCAAAATGACGAACTTGGTCCATGTGATGATTCTTGGACCAAATCTCTCGCGTTGGTCCAAACTTCTCCACATGGTTTAATGTGTCATATAACATCAATCTATGCTTGACATTTCTTCGGTCAACTTTGAAGCTTGTCGAAACAAGAAGGACCAAAATGGGACGAACTTAATTTTTGGATGGATTCTTGGATCAAATCTCTCTTTCTTCGTCCGTAATTCTCCACATGGTTAGTGATGTGTCATAATTACATCAGATGCTTGACATTTAGGGGCGACTTGAAAATGAAGAGAAAAGAAAAAAAAAAAAATGGGAGGAGACGAACTGGTCCATGTGATGATTCTTGGACCAAATCTCTCTTCGTTGTCTCAAACTTCTCCACATGGTTTAATGTGTCATATTACATCAATCTATGCTTGACATTTGGCTTCGGTCAACTTTGAAGCTTTCGAAACGAAGAAGGACCAAAATGGACGAACTTGGTCCATGTGGATGATTCTTGGACCAAATCTCTCTTCGTTGGTCTCAAACTTCTCCACATGGTTTAATGTTAATAACATCAATCTATGCTTGACATTTGGCTTCGGTCAACTTTGAACTTGTCGAAACGAAGAAGGACCAAAATGGACGAACTTGGTCCATGTGGAGATTCTTGGACCAAATCTCTCTTCGTTGTCTCAAACTTCTCCACATGGTTTAATGTGTCATATTACATCAATCTATGCTTGACATTTGGCTTCGGTCAACTTTGAAGCTTGTCGAAACGAAGAAGGACCAAAATGGACGAACTTGGTCCATTGAGTATTCTTGGACCAAATCTCTCTTCGTTGTCTCAAACTCTCCACATGGTTTAATGTGTCATATTACATCAACTATGCTTGACATTTACTTCGTCAACTTTGAAGCTTGTCGAAACGAAGAAGGCCAAAATGGACGAACTTGGTCCACTTGATGATTCTTGGACCAAATCTCTCTTCTTGTTCTCAAACTTCTCCACATGGTTTTAATGTGTCATATTACATCAATCTATGCTTGACATTTGGCTTCGGTCAACTTTGAAGCTTGTCGAAACGAAGAAGGACCAAAATGGACGAACTTGGTCCATGTGGATGATTCTTGGACCAAATCTCTCTTCGTTGGTCTCAAACTTCTCCACATGGTTTAAGTGTCATATTACATCAATCTATGCTTGACATTTGGCTTCGGTCAACTTTGAAGCTTGTCGAAAAAAAAACCAAAATGACGAACTTGGTCCATGTGGATGATTCTTGGACCAAATCCTCTTCGTTTCTCAAACTTCTCCACATGGTTTAATTGTTTCATATTACATCAATCTATGCTTGACATTTGGCTTCGGTGAACTTTGAACTTGTCGAAACGAAGAAGGACCAAAATGGACGAACTTGGGTCCATGTTGATGATTCTGGACCAAATCTCTCTTCGTTGGTCTCAAACTTCTCCACATGGTTTAATTGTATATAACATCAATCTATGCTTGACATTTGGCTTCGTGAACTTTGAAGCTTGTCGAAACGAAGAAGAGCCAAAATGGACGAACTTGGTCCATTGGATGATTCTTGGACCAAATCTCTCTTCGTTGGTCTCAAACTTCTCCACATGGTTAATGTTTCATATTACATCAATCTATCTGACATTTGACTTCGGTAACTTTGAAGCTTGTCGAAACAAGAAGGACCAAAATGGACAACTTGTCCATGTGGATGATCTTGGACCAAATCTCCTTCGTTGGTCTCAAACTTCTCCACATGGTTTAATGTGTCATCTACATCAATCTATGCTACATTTGCTTCGTGCAACTTTGAAGCTTGTCGAAACGAAGAAGACCAAAATGGAGACGAACTTGGTCCATTGGATGATTCTTGACCAAATCTCTCTTCGTTGGTCTCAAACATCTCCACATGGTTTAATGTTCATATTACATCATCTATGCTTGACATTGGCTTCGTCAACTTTGAAGCTTGTCGAAACGAAGAAGGACCAAATGGACGAAACTTTTCCATGGGATGATTCTTGGACCAAATCTCTCTTCGTTGGCTCAAACTTCTCCACATGGTTAATGTTAAATATTCAATGCATCTCTCGTCAACAAGCTTCAAAGTGAAGAGAGGAAAAGAAGAAGATCCATGTACATTATGTAACATTAAACCATGTGAGAAGTTTGAGACCAACAAGATAATTTGTCCAAGAATCATCCCATGGACCAAGTTCGTCCTTTGGTCTTCTTCGTTTCGACAACTTCAAAGTTGACCGAAGCCAAATGTCAAGCATAGATTGATGTAATATGACACATTAAACCATGTGGAAAGTTTGAGACCAACGAAGAGAATTTGGTCCAAGAATCATCCACATGGACCAAGTTCGTCCATTTTGGTCCTTCATTCGTTTCGACAAGCTTCAAAGTTGACCGAAGCCAAATGTCAAGCATAGATTGATGTAATATGACACATTAAACCATGTGGAGAAGTTTGAGACCAACGAAGAGAGATTTGGTTCCAAGAATCATCCACATGGACCAAGTTCGTCCATTTTTGTCCTTCTTCGTTTCGACAAGCTTCAAAGTTGACCGAAGTCAAATGTCAAGCATAGATTGATGTAATATGACACATTAAACCATTGGAGAAGTTTTGAGACAACGAAGAGAAGATTTGGTCCAAGAATCATCCACATGGACCAAGTTCGTCCATTTTGGTCCTTTCTTCGTTTCGACAAGCTTCAAAGTTGACCGAAGCAAATGTCAAGCATAGATTGATGTAATATGACACATTAAACCATGTGGAGAAGTTTGAGACCAACGAAGGGAGATTGGTCCAAGAATCATCCACATGGACCAAGTTCGTCCATTTTGGTCCTTCTTCGTTTCGACAAGCTTCAAAGTTGACCAAAGCCAATGTCAAGCATAGATTGATGTAATATGACACATTAAACCATGTGGAGAAGTTTGAGACCAACGAAGAGAGATTTGGTCCAAGAATCATCCACATGGACCAAGTTCGTCCATTTTGGTCCTTCTTTTTTTCGACAAGCTTCAAAGTACCGAAGCCAAATGTCAAGCATAGATTGATGTAATATGACACATTAAACCATGTGAGAAGTTTGAGACCAACGAAGAGAGATTTGGTCCAAGAATCATCCACATGGACCAAGTTCGTCCATTTTGGTCCTTCTTCGTTTCGACAAGCTTCAAAGTTGACCGAAGCCAATGTCAAGCATAGATTGATGTAATATGACACATTAAACCATGTGGAGAAGTTTGAGACCAACGAAGAGAGATTTGGTCCAAGAATCATCCACATGGACCAAGTTCGTCCATTTTGGTCCTTCTTCGTTTCGACAAGCTTCAAAGTTTCCGAAGCCAAATGTCAAGCATAGATTGATGTAATAATGACACATTAAACTGTATGTGGAGAAGTTTGAGACCAACGAAGAGAGGTTTTGGTCCAAGAATCATCCACATGGACCAAGTTCGTCCATTTTGGTCCTTCTTCGTTTCGACAAGCTTCAAAGTTGACCGAAGCCAAATGTCAAGCATAGATTGATGTAATATGACACATTAAACCATGTGGAGAAGTTTGAGACCAACAAGAGAGATTTGGTCCAAGAATCATCCCATGGACCAAGTTCGTCCATTTTGGTCCTTCTTCGTTTCGACAAGCTTCAAAGTTGACCGAAGCCAAATGTCAAGCATAGATTGATGTAATATGACACATTAAACCATGTGGAGAAGTTTGAGACCAACGAAGAGAGATTTGGTCCAAGAATCATCCACATGGACCAAGTTCGTCCATTTTGGAACTTCTTCGTTTCGACAAGCTTCAAAGTTGACCGAAGCCAAATGTCAAGCATAGATTGATGTAATATGACACATTAAACCATGTGGAGAAGTTTGAGACCAACGAAGAGAGATTTGGTCCAAGAATCATCCACATGGACCAAGTTCGTCCATTTTGGTCCTTCTTCGTTTCGACAAGCTTCAAAGTTGACCGAAGCCAAATGTCAAGCATAGATTGATGTAAATGACACATTAAACCATGTGGAGAAGTTTGAGACCAACGAAGAGAGATTTGGTCCAAGAATCATCCACATGGACCAAGTTCGTCCATTTTGGTCCTTCTTTTTTTCGACAAGCTTCAAAGTTGACCGAAGCCAAATGTCAAGCATAGATTGATGTAATATGACACATTAAACCATGTGGAGAAGTTTGAGACCAACGAAGAGAGATTTGGTCCAAGAATCATCCACATGACCAAGTTCGTCCATTTTGGTCCTTCTTCGTTTCGACAAGCTTCAAAGTTGACCGAAGCCAAATGTCAAGCATAGATTGATGTAATATGACACATTAAACCATGTGGAGAAGTTTGAGACCAACGAAGAGAGATTTGGTCCAAGAATCATCCACATGGACCAAGTTCGTCCATTTTTGGTCCTTCTTCGTTTCGACAAGCTTCAAAGTTGACCGAAGCCAATGTCAAGCATAGATTGATGTAAAATGAACACATTAAACCATGTGGAGAAGTTTGAGACCAACAAGAGAGATTTGTCCAAGAATCATCACAAGTGACCAAGTTCGTCCATTTTGGTCCTTCTTCGTTCGACAAGCTTCAAAGTTGACCGAAGCCAAATGTCAAGCATAGATTGATGTAATATGACACATTAAACCATGTGGAAAGTTTGAGACCAACGAAGAGAGATTTGGTCCAAGAATCATCCACATGGACCAAGTTCGTCCATTTTGGTCCTTCTTCGTTTCGAAAAGCTTCAAAGTTGACCGAAGCCTAATGTCAAGCATAGATGATGTAATATGACACATTAAACCATGTGGAGAAGTTTGAGACCAACGAAGAGAGATTTTCCAAGAATCATCCACATGGACCAAGTTCGTCCATTTTGGTCCTTCTTCGTTTCGACAAGCTTCAAAGTTGACCGAACCCAAATGTCAAGCATAGATTGATGTAATATGACACATTAAACCATGTGGAGAAGTTTGAGACCAACGAAGAGAGATTTGGTCCAAGAATCATCCACATGGACCAAGTTCGTCCATTTTGGTCCTTCTTCGTTTCGACAAGCTTCAAAGTTGACCGAAGCCAAATGTCAAGCATAGATTGATGTAATATGACACATTAAACCATGTGGAGAAGTTGAGACCACGAAGAGAGATTTGGTCCAAGAATCATCCACAGGGACCAAGTTCGTCCATTTTGGTCCTTCTTCGTTTCGACAAGCTTCAAAGTTGACCGAAGCCAAATGTCAAGCATAGATTGATGTAATATGACACATTAAACCATGTGGAGAAGTTTGAGACCAACGAAGAGAGATTTGGTCCAAGAATCATCTACAGGACCAAGTTCGTCCATTTTGGTCCTTCTTCGTTTCGACAAGCTTCAAAGTTGACCGAAGCCAAATGTCAAGCATAGATTGATGTAATATGACACATTAAACCATGTGGAGAATTTGAGACCAACGAAGAGAGATTTGGTCCAAGAATCATCCACATGGACCAAGTTCGTCCATTTTGGTCCTCTTCGTTTCGACAAGCTTCAAAGTTCGCGACCTCAAACCAAATGTCGTTCAAGCATAGATTGATGTAATATGACACATTAAACCATGTGGAAAGTTTGAGACAACGAAGAGAGATTTGGTCCAAGAATCATCCACATGGACCAAGTTCGTCCATTTTGGTCCTCTTCGTTTCGACAAGCTTCAAAGTTACCGAAGCCAAATGTCAAGCATAGATTGATGTAATATGACACATTAAACCATGTGGAGAAGTTTGAGACCAACGAAGAGAGATTTGGTCCAAGAATCATCCACATGGACCAAGTTCGTCCATTTTTGTCCTTCTTCGTTCGACAAGCTTCAAAGTTGACCGAAGCCAAATGTCAAGCATAGATTGATGTAATATGACACATTAAACCATGTGAGAAGTTTTGAGACCAACGAAGAGAGATTTGGTCCAAGAATCATCCACATGGACCAAGTTCGTCCATTTTGGTCCTTCTTCGTTTCGACAAGCTTCAAAGTTGACCGAAGCCAAATGTCAAGCATAGATTGATGTAATATGACACATTAAACCATGTGGAGAAGTTTGAGACCAACGAAGAGAGATTTGGTCCAAGAATCATCCACATGGACCAAGTTCGTCCATTTTGGTCCTTCTTCTTTCGACAAGCTTCAAAGTTGACCGAAGCCAAATGTCAAGCATAGATTGATGTAATATGACACATTAAACCATGTGGAGAAGTTTGAGACCAACGAAGAGAGATTTGGTCCAAGAATCATCCACATGGACCAAGTTCGTCCATTTGGTCCTTCTTCGTTTCGACAAGCTTCAAAGTTGACCGAAGCCAAATGTCAAGCATAGATTGATGTAATATGACACATAAACCATGTGGAGAAGTTTGAGACCAACGAAGAGAGATTTGTCCAAGAATCATCCACATGGACCAAGTTCGTCCATTTTGGTCCTTCTTCGTTTCGACAAGCTTCAAAGTTGACCGAAGCCAAATGTCAAGCATAGATTGATGTAATATGACACATTAAACCATGTGGAGAAGTTTGAGACCAACGAAGAGAGATTTGGTCCAAGAATCATCCACATGGACCAAGTTCGTCCATTTTGGTCCTTCTTCGTTTCGACAAGCTTCAAAGTTGACCGAAGCCAAATGTCAAGCATAGATTGATGTAATATAACACATTAAACCATGTGGAGAAGTTTGAGACCAACGAAGAGAGATTTGTCCAAGAATCATCCACATGGACCAAGTTCGTCCATTTTGGTCCTTCTTCGTTTCGACAAGCTTCAAAGTTGACCGAAGCAGCAAATGTCAAGCATAGATTGATGTAATATGACACATTAAACCATGTGGAGAAGTTTGAGACCAACAAAGAGAGATTGGTCCAAGAATCATCCACATGGACCAAGTTCGTCCATTTGGTCCTTCTTCGTTTCGACAAGCTTCAAAGTTGACCGAAGCCAAATGTCAAGCATAGATTGATGTAATATGACACATTAAACCATGTGGAGAAGTTTGAGACCAACGAAGAGAGATTTGGTCCAAGAATCATCACATGGACCAAGTTTCGTCCATTTTGGTCCTTCTTCGTTTCGACAAGCTTCAAAGTTCAACCGAAGCCAAATGTCAAGCATAGATTGATGTAATATGACACATTAAACCATGTGGAGAAGTTGAGACCAACGAAGAGAGATTTGGTCCAAGAATCACCACATGGACCAAGTTCGTCCATTTTGGTCCTTCTTCGTTTCGACAAGCTTCAAAGTTGACCGAAGCCAAATGTCAAGCATAGATTGATGTAATATGACACATTAAACCATGTGGAGAAGTTTGAGACCAACGAAGAGAGATTTGTCCAAGAATCATCCACATGGACCAAGTTCGTCCATTTTGGTCCTCTCTTCGTTTCGACAAGCTTCAAAGTTGACCGAAGCCAAATGTCAAGCATAGATTGATGTAATATGACACATTAAACCATGTGGAGAAGTTTGAGACCAACGAAGAGAGATTTGGTCCAAGAATCATCCACATGGACCAAGTTCGTCCATTTTGGTCCTTCTTCTTTCGACAAGCTTCAAAGTTGACCGAAGCAAATGTCAAGCATAGATTGATGTAATATGACACATTAAACCATGTGGAGAAGTTTGAGACCAACGAAGAGATTTGGTCCAAGAATCATCCACATGGACCAAGTTCGTCCATTTTGGTCCTTCTTCGTTTCGACAAGCTTCAAAGTTGACCGAAGCCAAATGTCAAGCATAGATTGATGTAATATGACACATTAAACCATGTGGAGAAGTTTGAGACCAACGAAGAGAGATTTGGTCCAAGAATCATCCACATGGACCAAGTTCGTCCATTTGGTCCTTCTTCGTTTCGACAAGCTTCAAAGTTGACCGAAGCCAAATGTCAAGCATAGATTGATGTAATATGACACATTAAACCATGTGGAGAAGTTTGAGACCAACGAAGAGAGATTTGGTCCAAGAATCATCTACATGGACCAAGTTCGTCCATTTTGGTCCTTCTTCGTTTCGACAAGCTTCAAAGTTACCGAAGTCCAAATGTCAAGCATAGATTGATGTAATATGACACATTAAACCATGTGGAGAAGTTTGAGACCAACGAAGAGAGATTTGGTCCAAGAATCATCCACATGGACCAAGTTCGTCCATTTTGGTCCTTCTTCGTTTCGACAAGCTTCAAAGTTGACCGAAGCCAAATGTCAAGCATAGATTGATGTAATATGACACATTAAACCATGTGGAGAAGTTTGAGACCAACGAAAGAGATTTGGTCCAAGAATCATCCACATGGACCAAGTTCGTCCATTTTGGTCCTTCTTCGTTTCGACAAGCTTCAAAGTTGACCGAAGCCAAATGTCAAGCATAGATTGATGTAATATGACACATTAAACCATGTGGAGAAGTTTGAGACCAACGAAGAGAGATTTGGTCCAAGAATCATCCACATGGACCAAGTTCGTCCATTTTGGTCCTTCTTCGTTTCGACAAGCTTCAAAGTTGACCGAAGCCAAATGTCAAGCATAGATTGATGTAATATGACACATTAAACCATGTGGAGAAGTTTGAGACCAACGAAGAGAGATTTGGTCCAAATCATCCACATGGACCAAGTTCGTCCATTTTGGTCCTTCTTCGTTTCGACAAGCTTCAAAGTTGACCGAACCAAATGTCAAGCATAGATTGATGTAATATGACACATTAAACCATGTGGAGAAGTTTGAGACCAACGAAGAGAGATTTGGTCCAAGAATCATCCACATGACCAAGTTCGTCCATTTTGGTCCTCTTCGTTTCGACAAGCTTCAAAGTTGACCGAAGCCAAATGTCAAGCATAGATTGATGTAATATGACACATTAAACCATGTGGAGAAGTTTGAGACCAACGAAGAGAGATTTGGTCCAAGAATCATCCACATGGACCAAGTTCGTCCATTTTGGTCCTTCTTCTTTCGACAAGCTTCAAAGTTGACCGAAGCCAAATGTCAAGCATAGATTGATGTAATATGACACATTAAACCATGTGGAGAAGTTGAGACCAACGAAGAGAGATTTGGTCCAAGAATCATCCACATGGACCAAGTTCGTCCATTTTGGTCCTTCTCTTTCGACACAAGCTTCAAAGTTCACCGAAGCCAAATGTCAAGCATAGATTGATGTAATATGACACATTAAACCATGTGAGAAGTTTGAGACCAACGAAGAGAGATTTGGTCCAAGAATCATCTACATGGACCAAGTTCGTCCATTTTGGTCCTTCTTCGTTTCGACAAGCTTCAAAGTTGACCGAAGCAAATGTCAAGCATAGATTGATGTAATATGACACACATTAAACCATGTGGAAAGTTTGAGACCAACGAAGAGATTTGGTCCAAGAATCATCCACAGGACCAAGTTCGTCCATTTTGGTCCTTCTTCTTTTCGACAAGCTTCAAAGTTGACCGAAGCCAAATGTCAAGCATAGATTGATTAATATGACACATTAAACCATGTGGAGAAGTTTGAGACCAACGAAGAGAGATTTGGTCCAAGAATCATCCACATGGACCAAGTTCGTCCATTTTGGTCCTTCTTCTTCGACAAGCTTCAAAGTTGACCGAAGCCAAATGTCAAGCATAGATTGATGTAATATGACACATTAAACCATGTGGAGAAGTTTGAGACCAACGAAGAGAGATTTGGTCCAAGAATCATCCACATGACCAAGTTCGTCCATTTTGGTCCTTCTTCGTTTCGACAAGCTTCAAAGTTGACCGAAGCCAAATGTCAAGCATAGATTGATGTAATATGACACATTAAACCATGTGGAGAAGTTTGAGACCAACGAAGAGATTTGGTCCAAGAATCATCTACATGGACCAAGTTCGTCCATTTTGGTCCTTCTTCGTTTCGACAAGCTTCAAAGTTGACCGAAGCCAAATGTCAAGCATAGATTGATGTAAATATGACACATTAAACCATGTGGAGAAGTTTGAGACCAACGAAGAGAGATTTGGTCCAAGAATCATCCACATGGACCAAGTTCGTCCATTTTGGTCCTTCTTCGTTCGACAAGCTTCAAAGTTGACCGAAGCCAAATGTCAAGCATAGATTGATGTAATATGACACATTAAACCATGTGGAGAAGTTTGAGACCAACGAAGAGAGATTTGGTCCAAGAATCATCCCATGGACCAAGTTCGTCCATTTTGGTCCTTCTTCGTTTCGACAAGCTTCAAAGTTGACCGAAGCCAAATGTCAAGCATAGATTGATGTAATATGACACATTAAACCATGTGGAGAAGTTTGAGACCAACGAAGAGAGATTTGGTCCAAGAATCATCTACATGACCAAGTTCGTCCATTTTGGTCCTTCTCGTTTCGACAAGCTTCAAAGTTGACCGAAGCCAAATGTCAAGCATAGATTGATGTAATATGACACATTAAACCATGTGAGAGTTTGAGACCAACGAAGAGAGATTTGGTCCAAGAATCATCTACATGGACCAAGTTCGTCCATTTTGGTCCTTCTTCGTTTCGACAAGCTTCAAAGTTGACCGAAGCCAAATGTCAAGCATAGATTGATGTAATATGACACATTAAACCATGTGGAGAAGTTTGAGACCAACGAGAGAGAGTTTGTCCAAGAATCATCCACATGGACCAAGTTCGTCCATTTTGGTCTTCTTCGTTTCGACAAGCTTCAAAGTTGACCGAAAGCCAAATGTCAAGCATAGATTGATGTAATATGACACATTAAACCATGTGGAGGTTTGAGACCAACGAAGAGAGATTTGGTCCAAGAATCATCCACATGGACCAAGTTCGTCCATTTTGGTCCTTCTTCGTTTCGACAAGCTTCAAAGTTGACCGAAGCCAAATGTCAAGCATAGATTGATGTAATATGACACATTAAACCATGTGGAGAAGTTTGAGACCAACGAAGAGATTTTTGTCCAAGAATCATCCACATGGACCAAGTTCGTCCATTTGGTCCTTCTTCGTTTCGACAAGCTTCAAAGTTGACCGAAGCCAAATGTCAAGCATATAGATTGATGTAATATGACACATTAAACCATGTGGAGAAGTTTGAGACCAACGAAGAGAGATTTGGTCCAAGAATCATCCACATGGACCAAGTTCGTCCATTTTGGTCCTTCTTCGTTTCGACAAGCTTCAAAGTTGACCGAAGCCAAATGTCAAGCATAGATTGATGTAATATGACACATTAAACCATGTGGAGAAGTTTGAGACCAACGAAGAGAGATTTGTCCAAGAATCATCCACATGGACCAAGTTCGTCCAATTTTGGTCTTCTTCGTTTCGACAAGCTTCAAAGTTGACCGAAGCCAAATGTCAAGCATAGATTGATGTAATATACACACATTAAACCATGTGGAGAAGTTTGAGACCAACGAAGAGAGATTTGGTCCAAGAATCATCCACATGGACCAAGTTCGTCCATTTGGTCCTTCTTGTTTCGACAAGCTTCAAAGTTGACCGAAGCCAAATGTCAAGCATAGATTGATGTAATATGACACATTAAACCATGTGAGAAGTTTTGAGACCAACAAGAGAGATTTGGTCCAAGAATCATCTACATGGACCAAGTTCGTCCATTTTGGTCCTTCTTCGTTTCGACAAGCTTCAAAGTTGACCGAAGCCAAACAAATGTCAAGCATAGATTGATGTAATATGACACATTAAACCATGTGGAGAAGTTTAGAACCAACGAAGAGAGATTTGGTCCAAGAATCATCCAAGTGGACCAAGTTCGTCCATTTTGGTCCTTCTTCGTTCGACAAGCTTCAAAGTTGACCGAAGCCAAATGTCAAGCATAGATTGATGTAATATGACACATTAAACCATGTGGAGAAGTTTGAGACCAACGAAAGAGATTTGGTCCAAGAATCATCCACATGGACCAAGTTCGTCCATTTTGGTCCTTCTTCGTTTCGACAAGCTTCAAAGTTGACCGAAGCCAAATGTCAAGCATAGATTGATGTAATATGACACATTAAACCATGTGGAGAAGTTTGAGACCAACGAAGAGAGATTTGGTCCAAAATCATCCACATGGACCAAGTTCGTCCATTTTGGTCCTTCTTCGTTCGACAAGCTTCAAAGTTGACCGAAGGCCAATGTCAAGCATAGATTGATGTAATATGACACATTAAACCATGTGGAAAGTTTGAGACCAACGAAGAGAGATTTGGTCCAAGAATCATCCACATGACCAAGTTCGTCCATTTTGTCCTTCTTCGTTTCGACAAGCTTCAAAGTTACCGAAGCCAATGTCAAGCATAGATTGATGTAATATGACACATTAAACCATGTGGAAAGTTTGAGACCAACGAAGAGAGATTTGGTCCAAGAATCATCCACATGGACCAAGTTCGTCCATTTTGGTCCTTCTTCGTTTCGACAAGCTTCAAAGTTGACCGAAGCCAAATGTCAAGCATAGATTGATGTAATATGACACATTAAACCATGTGGAGAAGTTTGAGACCACAAACGAAGAGAGATTTGGTCCAAGAATCATCCACAAACCAAGTTCGTCCATTTTGGTCCTTCTTCTTTTCGACAAGCTTCAAAGTTAACCGAAGCCAATGTCAAGCATAGATTGATGTAATATGACACATTAAACCATGGAGGAAAGTTTGAGACCAACGAAGAGAGATTTGGTCCAAGAATCATCTACAATTGGACCAAGTTCGTCCATTTTGGTCCTTCTTCGTTTCGACAAGCTTCAAAGTTCACCGAAGCCAAATGTCAAGCAAATTGATGTAATATGACACATTAAACCATGTGGAGAAGTTTGAGAACCAACGAAGAGAGATTTTGTCCAAGATCATCCACATGGACCAAGTTCGTCCATTTTGTCCTTCTTCTTTCGACAAGCTTCAAAGTTGACCGAACCAAATGTCAAGCATAGATTGATGTAATATGACACATTAAACCATGTGGAGAAGTTTGAGACCAACGAAGAGAGATTTGTCCAAGAATCATCCACATGGACCAAGTTCGTCCATTTGGTCCTTCTTCTTTCGACAAGCTTCAAAGTTGACCGAAGCCAAATGTCAAGCATAGATTGATGTAATATGACACATTAAACCATGTGAGAAGTTTGAGACCAACGAAGAAGATTTCCAAGAATCATCCACATGGACCAAGTTCGTCCATTTTGGTCCTTCTTCGTTTCGACAAGCTTCAAATTACCGATCAGAATGCCAAGCATAGATTGATGTAATATGACACATTAAACCATGTGAAAGTTTGAGACCAACGAAGAGAGATTTGGTCCAAGAATCATCCACATGACCAAGTTCGTCCATTTTGGTCCTTCTTTCGTTTCGACAAGCTTCAAAGTACCGAAGCCAAATGTCAAGCATAGATTGATGTAATATGACACATTAAACCATGTAGAAGTTTGAGACCAACGAAGAGAGATTGGTCCAAGAATCATCTACATGGACCAAGTTCGTCCATTTTGGTCCTTCTTCTTTTCGACAAGCTTCAAAGTTGACCGAAGCAAATGTCAAGCATAGATTGATGTAATATACACATTAAACCATGTGGAGAAGTTTGAGACCAACGAAGAGAGATTTGTCCAAGAATCATCTACATGGACCAAGTTCGTCCATTTTTGTCCTTCTTCGTTTTCGACAAGCTTCAAAGTTGAACCGAAGCCAAATGTCAAGCATAGATTGATGTAATATACACATTAAACCATGTGGAGAAGTTTGAGACCAACGAAGAGAGTTTGGTCCAAGAATCATCCACATGGACCAAGTTCGTCCATTTTGGTCCTTCTTCGTTTCGACAAGCTTCAAAGTTGACCGAAGCCAAATGTCAAGCATAGATTGATGTAATATGACACATTAAACCATGTGGAAGATGTTGAGACCAACGAAGAGAGATTTGGTCCAAGAATCATCCACATGGACCAAGTTCGTCCATTTTGGTCTTCTTCGTTTCGACAAGCTTCAAAGTTGACCGAAGCCAAATGTCAAGCATAGATTGATGTAATATGACACATTAAACCATGTGGAGAGTTTGAGACCAACGAAGAGAGATTTGGTCCAAGAATCATCCACATGGACCAATTCGTCCATTTTGGTCCTTCTTCGTTTCGACAAGCTTCAAAGTTGACCGAAGCCAAATGTCAAGCATAGATTGATGTAATATGACACATTAAACCATGTGGAGAAGTTTGAGACCAACGAAAGAGATTTTGGTGTCCAAGAATCATCCACATGGACCAAGTTCGTCCATTTTGGGTCCTTCTCTTTTCGACAAGCTTCAAAGTTACCGAAGCCAAATGTCAAGCATAGATTGATGTAATATGACACATTAAACCATGGAGAAGTTTGAGACCAACGAAGAGAGATTGGTCCAAGAATCATCCACATGGACCAAGTTCGTCCATTTTGTCCTTCTTCGTTCGACAAGCTTCAAAGTTGACCGAAGCCAAATGTCAAGCATAGATTGATGTAATATGACACATTAAACCATGTGGAGAAGTTTGAGACCAACGAAGAGAGATTTGGTCCAAGAATCATCCACATGGACCAAGTTCGTCCATTTTGGTCCTTCTTTCTTTCGACAAGCTTCAAAGTTGACCGAAGCCAAATGTCAAGCATAGATTGATGTAATATGACACATTAAACCATGTGAGAAGTTGAGACCAACGAAGAGAGATTTGGTCCAAGAATCATCCACATGACCAGTTCGTCCATTTTGGTCCTTCTTCGTTCGACAAGCTTCAAAGTTGACCGAAGCCAAATGTCAAGCATAGATTGATGTAATATGACACATTTAAACCATGTGGAAAGTTGAGACCAACGAAGAGAGATTTGGTCCAAGAATCATCCACATGGACCAAGTTCGTCCATTTTGGTCTTCTTCGTTTCGACAAGCTTCAAAGTTGACCGAAGCCAAATGTCAAGCATAGATTGATGTAATATGACACATTAAACCATGTGGAGAAGTTTGAGACCAACGAAAGAGATTTGGTCCAAGAATCATCCACATGGACCAAGTTCGTCCATTTTGGTCCTTCTTCGTTTCGACAAGCTTCAAAGTTGACCGAAGCCAAATGTCAAGCATAGATTGATGTAATATGACACATTAAACCATGTGGAGAAGTTTGAGACCAACGAAGAGAGATTTGGTCCAAAATCATCCACATGACCAAGTTCTCCATTTTGGTCCTCTTCGTTTCGACAAGCTTCAAAGTTGACCGAAGCCAAATGTCAAGCATAGATTGATGTAATATGACACATTAAACCATGTGGAGAAGTTTGAGACCAACGAAGAGAGATTTGGGTCCAAGAATCATCCACATGGACCAAGTTCGTCCATTTTGGTCCTTCTTCGTTTCGACAAGCTTCAAAGTTCACCGAAGCCAATGTCAAGCATAGATTGATGTAATATGACACATTAAACCATGTGGAGAAGTTTGAGACCAACGAAGAGAGATGGTCCAAGAATCATCCACATGGACCAAGTTCGTCCATTTTGGTCCTTCTTCGTTCGACAAGCTTCAAAGTTGACCGAAGCCAAATGTCAAGCATAGATTGATGTAATATGACACATTAAACCATGTGGAAAAGTTTGAGACCAACGAAGAGAGATTTGGTCCAAGAATCATCCACATGAGACCAAGTTCGTCCATTTTGGTCCTTCTTCGTTTCGACAAGCTTCAAAGTTGACCGAAGCCAAATGTCAAGCATAGATTGATGTAATATGACACATTAAACCATGTGGAGAAGTTTGAGACCAAAAGAAGAGAGATTTGGTCCAAGAATCATCCACATGGACCAAGTTCTCGTCCATTTTGGTCTTCTTCGTTTCGACAAATCTTCAAAAGTTGACCGAAGCCAAATGTCAAGCATAGATTGATGTAATATGACACATTAAACCATGTGGAGAAGTTTGAGACCAAGAAAAAGAGATTTGGTCCAAGAATCACCACATGGACCAAGTTCGTCCATTTTGGTCTTCTTCTTCTTTCGACAAGCTTCAAAGTTGACCGAATCCAAATGTCAAGCATAGATTGATGTAATATGACACATTAAACCATGTGGAAGTTTGAGACCAACGAAGAGAGATTTGGTCCAAGAATCATCCACATGGACCAATTCGTCCATTTTGGTCCTTCTTCGTCGACAAGCTTCAAAGTTGACCGAAGCCAAATGTCAAGCATAGATTGATGTAATATGACACATTAAACCATGTGGAGAAGTTTGAGACCAACGAAGAGAGATTTGGTCCAAGAATCATCCACATGGACCAAGTTCGTCCATTTTGGTCCTTCTTCGTTTCGACAAGCTTCAAAGTTGACCGAAGCCAAATGTCAAGCATAGATTGATGTAATATGACACATTAAACCATGTGGAGAAGTTTGAGACCAACGAAGAGAGATTTGGTCCAAGAATCATCCACATGGACCAAGTTCGTCCATTTTGTCCTTCTTCTTTTCGACAAGCTTCAAAGTTGACCGAAGCAAATGTCAAGCATAGATTGATGTAATATGACACATTAAACCATGTGGAGAAGTTTGAGACCAACGAAGAGAGATTTGGTCCAAGAATCATCCACATGACCAAGTTCGTCCATTTTGGTCCTTCTTCGTTTCGACAAGCTTCAAATTGACCGAAGCCAAATGTCAAGCATAGATTGATGTAATATGACACATTAAACCATGTGGAGAAGTTTGAGACCAACGAAGAGAGATTTGGTCCAAGAATCATCCACATGGACCAAGTTCGTCCATTTTGGAACTTCTTCGTTTCGACAAGCTTCAAAGTTGACCGAAGCCAAATGTCAAGCATAGATTTGATGTAATATGACACATTAAACCATGTGAGAAGTTTGAGACCAACGAAGAAAGAGATTGGTCCAAGAATCATCCACATGGACCAAGTTCGTCCATTTTGGTCCTTCTTTTTCGACAAGCTTCAAAGTTCATCGAAGCCTAATGTCAAGCATAGATTGATGTAATATGACACATTAAACCATGTGAGAAGTTTGAGACCAACGAAGAAGATTTGGTCCAAGAATCATCCACATGACCAAGTTCGTCCATTTTGGTCCTTCTTCGTTTCGACAAGCTTCAAAGTTGACCGAAGCCAAATGTCAAGCATAGATTGATGTAATATGACACATTAAACCAATTGGAGAAGTTTGAGACCAACGAAGAGAGATTTGGTCCAAGAATCATCCACATGGACCAAGTTCGTCCATTTTGGTCCTTCTTCTTTCGACAAGCTTCAAAGTTGACCGAAGCCAAATGTCAAGCATAGATTGATGTAATATGACACATTAAACCATGTGGAGAAGTTTGAGACCAACGAAGAGAGATTTGGTCCAAGAATCATCCACATGGACCAAGTTCGTCCATTTTGGTCCTTCTTCTTTCGACAAGCTTCAAATTGACCGAAGCCAAATGTCAAGCATAATTGATGTAATATGACACATTAAACCATGTGGAGAAGTTTGAGACCAACGAAGAGAGATTTGTCCAAGAATCATCCACATGGACCAAGTTCGTCCATTTTGGTCCTTCTTCGTTCGACAAGCTTCAAAGTTGACCGAAGCCAAATTCAAGCATAGATTGATGTAATATGACACATTAAACCATGTGGAGAAGTTGAGACCAACGAAGAGAGATTTGGTCCAAGAATCATCCACATGACCAAGTTCGTCCATTTTGTCCTTCTTCGTTTCGACAAGCTTCAAAGTTGACCGAAGCCAAATGTCAAGCATAGATTGATGTATAATATGACACATTAAACCATGTGGAGAAGTTTGAGACCCAACGAAGAGAGATTTGGTCCAAGAATCATCCACATGGACCAAGTTCGTCCATTTTGGTCCTTCTTCGTTTCGACAAGCTTCAAAGTTGACCGAACCAAATGTCAAGCATAGATTGATGTAATATGACACATTAAACCATGTGGAGAAGTTTGAGACCAACGAAAGAGATTTGGTCCAAGAATCATCCAATGGACCAAGTTCGTCCATTTTGGTCCTTCTTCGTTTTTCGACAAGCTTCAAAGTTGACCGAAGCCAAATGTCAAGCATAGATTGATGTAATATACACATTAAACCATGTTGAAAGTTTTGAGACCAACAAAGAGAATTTGTCCAAGAATCATCCACATGGACCAAGTTTCTCCATTTTGGTCCTTCTTCATTTCGACAAGCTTCAAAGTTGACCGAAGCCAAATGTCAAGCATAGATTGATGTAATATGACACATTAAACCATGTGGAGAAGTTTGAGACCAACGAAGAGAGATTTGGTCCAAGAATCATCCACATGGACCAAGTTCGTCCATTTTGGTCCTTCTTCGTTTCGACAAGCTTCAAAGTTGACCGAAGCCAAATGTCAAGCATAGATTGATGTAATATGACACATTAAACCATGTGGAAATTTGAGACCAACGAAGAGAGATTTGGTCCAAGAATCATCCACCAGGACCAAGTTCGTCCATTTTGGTCCTTCTTCCGTTTCGACAACTTCAAAGTTTGACCGAAGCCAAATGTCAAGCATAGATTGATGTAATGACACATTAAACCATGTGGAGAAGTTTGAGACCAACGAAGAGAGATTTGGTCCAAGAATCATCCACATGGACCAAGTTCGTCCATTTTGGTCCTTCTTCTTTTCGACAAGCTTCAAAGTTACCGAAGCCAAATGTCAAGCATAGATTGATGTAATATGACACATTAAACCATGTGGAGAAGTTTAGACCAACGAAGAGAGATTTGGTCCAAGAATCATCCACATGGACCAAGTTCGTCCATTTTGGTCCTTCTTCGTTCGACAAGCTTCAAATTTCACCGAAGCCAAATGCCAAGCATAGATTGATGTAATATGACACATTAAACCATGTGGAGAAGTTTGAGACCAACGAAGAGAGATTTGGTCCAAAATCATCCACATGGACCAAGTTCGTCCATTTGGTCCTTCTTCGTTCGACAAGCTTCAAATTGACCCGAAGCCAAATGTCAAGCATAGATTGATGTAATATGACACATTAAACCATGTGGAGAAGTTTGAGACCAACGAAGAGAGAATTTGGTCCAAGAATCATCCACATGGACCAAGTTCGTCCATTTGGTCCTTCTTCGGTTCGACAAGCTTCAAAGTTCACCGAAGCCAAATGTCAAGCATAGATTGATGTAATATGAAACATTAAACCATGTGAGAAGTTTGAGCCAACAAAGAAGATTTTGTCCAAGAATCATCCACATGGACACCAAGTTCGTCCATTTTGGTCCTTCTTCGTTTCGACAAGCTTCAAAGTTGACCGAAGCCAATGTCAAGCATAGATTGATGTAATATGACACATTAAACCATGTGGAGAAGTTTGAGACCAACGAAGAGAGATTTGGTCCAAGAATCATCCACATGGACCAAGTTCGTCCATTTTCCTTCTTCTTTCGTCTTAAACAAGCTCAAAGTTGACCGAACCAAATGTCAAGCATAGATTGATTAAATGACACATTAAACCATGTGGAGAAGTTTGAGACCAACGAAGAGAGATTTGGTCCAAGAATCATCCACATGACCAAGTTCGTCCATTTTGGTCCTTCTTCGTTTCGACAAGCTTCAAAGTTCACCGAAGCCAAATGTCAAGCATAGATTGATGTAATATACACTTAAAACCATGTGGAGAATTTTGAGACCAACGAAGAGAGATTTGGTCCAAGAATCATCCACATGGACCAAGTTCGTCCAATTTGTGAACTTCTTCGTTTCGACAAGCTTCAAAGTTGACCGAAAGCCAAATGTCAACATAGATTGATGTAATATGACACATTAAACCATGTGGAGAAGTTTGAGACCAACGAAAGAGAGATTTGGTCCAAGAATCATCCACATGACCAATTCGTCCGCATTTTGGTCCTTCTTCTTTCCGACAACTTCAAAGTTGACCGAAGCCAAATGTCAACATAGATTGATGTAATATGACACATTAAACCATGTGGAGAAGTTTGAGACCACAACGAAGAGAGATTTGGTCCAAGAATCATCTACATGGACCAAGTTCGTCCATTTTGGCCTTCTTCGTTTCGACAAGCTTCAAAGTTGACCGAAGCCAAATGTCAAGCATAGATTGATGTAATATGACACATTAAACCATGTGGAGAAGTTTGAGACCAACGAAGAGAGATTGTCCAAGAATCATCCACATGGACCAAGTTCGTCCATTTTGGTCCTTCTTCGTTTCGACAAGCTTCAAAGTTGACCGAACCAAATGTCAAGCATAGATTGATGTAATATGACACATTAAACCATGTGGAAAAGTTTGAGACCAACGAAAGAGATTTGGTCCAAGAATCATCCACATGGACCAAGTTCGTCCATTTTGTCCTTCTTCGTTTCGACCAACTTCAAAGTTGACCGAAGCCAAATGTCAAGCATAGATTGATGTAATATGACACATAAAACCATGTGGAGAAGTTTGAGACCAACGAAGAGAGATTTGTCCAAGAATCATCCACATGACCAAGTTCGTCCATTTTGGTCCTTCTTCGGTTCGACAAGCTCAAAGTTGACCGAAGCCAAATGTCAGCATAGATTGATGTAATATGACACATTAAACCATGTGGAGAGTGTTTGAGACCAACGAAGAGAGATTTTGTCCAAGAATCATCCACATGAACCAAGTTCGTCCATTTTGGTCCTTCTTCTTTCGACAACTTCAAAGTGACCGAGGCCAAATGTCAAGCATAGATTGATGTAATATGACACATTAAACCATGTGGAGAAGTTTGAGACCAACGAAGAGAGATTTGTCCAAGAATCATCCACATGAACCAAGTTCGTCCATTTTTGGTCCTTCTTTGTTTCGACAAGCTTCAAAGTTGACCGAAGCCAAATGTCAAGCATAGATTGATGTAATATTACACATTAAACCATGTGGAGAAGTTTGAGACCAACGAAGAGAGATTTGGTCCAAGAATCATCTACATGGACAAGTTGTCCATTTTTGGTCCTTCTTCGTTTCGACAAGCTTCAAAGTTGACCGAAGCCAAATGTCAAGCATAGATTGATATAATATGACACATTAAACCATGTGGAGAATTTTGAGACCAACGAAAAGAATTGGTCCAAGAATCAATCCACAAGGACCAAGTTCGTCCATTTTTGTCCTTCTTCGTTTCGACAAGCTCAAAGTTGACCGAAGCCAAATGTCAAGCATAGATTGATGTAATATGACACATTAAACCATGTGGAGAAGTTTGAGACCAACGAAGAAGATTTGGTCCAAGAATCATCCCAATGGACCAAGTTCGTCCATTTTGGTCCTTCTTCTTTTCGACAAGCTTCAAATTGACCGAAGCCAAATGTCAAGCATAGATTGATGTAATATGACACATTAAACCATGTGGAGAGTTTGAGACCAACGAAGAGAGATTTGGTCCAAGAATCATCCACATGGACCAAGTCGTCCATTTTGGTCCTTCTTTCTTTGACAAGCTTCAAAGTTGACCGAAGCAAATGTCAAGCATAGATTGATGTAATATGACACATTAAACCATGTGGAGAAGTTTGAGACCAACGAAGAGAGATTTTGGTCCAAGAATCATCCACAATGGACCAAGTTTCCCATTTTGGGAACTTCTTCTTTTCGACAAGCTTCAAAGTTGACCGAAGCCAAATGTCAAGCATAGATTGATGTAATATGACACATTAAACCATGTGGAAAGTTTGAGACCAACGAAGAGAGATTTGGTCCAAGAATCATCCAATGGACCAAGTTCGTCCATTTGGTCCTTCTTCTTTCGACAAGCTTCAAAGTTGACCGAAGCCAAATGTCAAGCATAGATTGATGTAATATGACACATTAAACCATGTGGAGAAGTTAGACCAACGAAGAGAGATTTGGTCCAAGAATCATCCACATGGACCAAGTTTCGTCCATTTTGTCCTTCTTTCGTTTCGACAAGCTTCAAAGTTGACCGAAGCCAAATGTCAAGCAATAATTGATGTAATATGACACATTAAACCATGTGGAGAAGTTTGAGACCAACGAAGAGAGATTTGTCCAAGAATCATCCACATGGACCAAGTTCGTCCATTTGGTCCTTCTTTTTTCGACAAGCTTCAAAGTTGACCGAAGCCAAATGTCAAGCATAGATTGATGTAATATGACACATTAAACCATGTGGAGAAGTTTGAGACCAACGAAGAGAGATTTGGTCCAAGAATCATCACAAGGACCAAGTTCGTCATTTTGGAACTTCTTCGTTTTGACAAGCTTCAAAGTTGACCTAAGCCAAATGTCAAGCATAGATTGATTGTAATATGACACATTAAACCATGTGGAGAAGTTTGAGACCAACGAAGAGAGATTGGTCCAAGAATCATCTACATGGACCAAGTTCGTCCATTTTGGTCCTCTCGTTTCGACAAAGCTTCAAAGTTGACCAAGCCAAATGTCAAGCATAGATTGATGTAATATGACACATTAAACCATGTGGAGAAGTTGAGAACAACAAGAGAGATTTGTCCAAAAATCATCTATGGACCAAGTTCGTCCATTTTGTCCTTCTTCGTTCGACAAGCTTCAAAGTTGACCGAAGCCAAATGTCAAGCATAGATTGATGTAATATGACACATTAAACCATGTGGAGAAGTTTGAGACCAACGAAGAGAGATTTTGGTCCAAGAATCATCCACATGGACCAAGTTCGTCCATTTGGTCCTTCTTCTTTGACAAGCTTCAAAGTTGACCGAACCAAATGTCAAGCATAATTGATGTAATATGCACATAAAACCATGTGGAAAAGTTTGAGACCAACGAAGAGAGATTTGGTCCAAGAATCATCTACATGGACCATTCGTCCATTTTGGAACTTCTTCGTTTCGACAACTTCAAATTGACCGAAACAAGCCAAATGTCAAGCATAATTGATGTAATATGACACATTAAACCATGTGGAGAAGTTTGAGACCAACGAAGAGAGATTTGGTCCAAGATCATCCACATGGACCAAGTTCGTCCATTTGGTCCTTCTTCGTTTCGACAAGCTTCAAAGTTGACCGAAGCCAATGTCAAGCATAGATTGATGTAATAACACATTAAACCATGTGCAGAAGTTTGAGACCAACGAAGAGAGATTTGGTCCAAGAATCATCCACATGGACCAAGTTCGTCCATTTTGGTCCTTCTTCGTTTCGACAAGCTTCAAAGTTGACCGAAGCCAATGTCAAGCATAGATTGATGTAATATGACACATTAAACCATGTGGAGAGTTTGAGACCAACGAAGAGAGATTTGTCCAAGAATCATCCACATGGACCAAGTTCGTCCATTTTGTCCTTCTTCTTTCGACAAGCTTCAAAGTTTACCGAAGCCAAATGTCAAGCATAGATTGATGTAAATATGACACATTAAACCATGTGGAAAGTTTGAGACCAACGAAGAGAGATTTGGTCCAAGAATCATCCACATGGACCAAGTTCGTCCATTTTGGTCCTTCTTCGTTCGACAAGCTTCAAAGTTCACCGAAGCCAATGTCAAGCATAGATTGATGTAATATGACACATTAAACCATGGGAGAAGTTTTGAGACCAACGAAGAGAGATTTGGTCCAAGAATCATCCACGATGGACCAAGTCGTCCATTTTGGTCCTTCTTCGTTTCGACAAGCTTCAAAGTTGACCAGAAAAGCCAAGGTCAAGCATAGATTGAGTAATATGAACACATTAAACCATGTGGAGAAGTTTGAGACCAACGAAGAGAGATTTGGTCCAAGAATCATCCACATGGACCAAGTTCGTCCATTTTGGAACTTCTTCTTTTCGACAAGCTTCAAAGTTACCGAAGTCCAAATGTCAAGCATAGATTGATGTAATAAGACACATTAAACCATGTTGAGAAGTTTGAGACCAACGAAGAGAGATTTGGTCCAAGAATCATCTACATGGACCAAGTTCGTCCATTTTGGTCCTCTTCTTTTCGACAAGCTTCAAAGTTGACCGAAGCCAAATGTCAAGCATAGATTGATGTAATATGACACATTAAACCAGTGGAGAAGTTTTGAGACAACGAAGAAGTATTGGTCCAGAATCATCTACATGGACCAAGTTCGTCCATTTTGGTCCTTCTTCGTTTCGACAAGCTTCAAAGTTGAACCGAAGCCAAATGTCAAGCATAGATTGATGTAATATGACACATTAAACCATGTGGAAAGTTTGAGACCAACGAAAGAGATTTGGTCCAAGAATCATCCACATGGACCAAGATTCGTCCAATTTGGTCCTTCTTCGTTCGACAAGCTTCAAAGTTGACCGAAGCCAAATGTCAAGCATAGATTGATGTAATATGACACATTAAACCATGTGGAGAAGTTTGAGACCAACGAAGAGGAGTTTTGGTCCAAGAAATCATCCACATGGACCAAGTTCGTCCATTTTGGTCCTTCTTCGTTCGACAAGCTTCAAAGTTCACCGAAGCCAAATGTCAAGCATGATTGATGTAATAGACACATTAAACCATGTGGAGAAGTTTGAGACCAACGAAGAGAGATTTGGTCCAAGAATCATCCACATGGACCAATTTCGTCCATTTTGGTCCTCTCTTTCGACAAGCTTCAAAGTTGATCGAACCCAAATGTCAAGCATAGATTGATGTAATATGACACATAAAACCATTGGAGAAGTTTTGAGACCAACGAAGAGAGATTTGGTCCAAGAATCATCCACATGACCAAGTTCGTCCATTTTGGTCCTTCTTCGTTTCGACAAGCTTCAAAGTTGCTCGAAGCCAAATGTCAAGCATAGATTGATGTAATAGACACATTAAACCATGTGGAGAAGTTTGAGACCAACGAAGATAGATTTTTGTCCAAGAATCATCTACATGGACCAAGTTCGTCCATTTTTGGTCCTTCTTACTTTCGACAAGCTTCAAAGTTGACCGAAGCAAATGTCAAGCATAGATTGATGTAATAGACACATTAAACCATGTGGAGAAGTTTGAGACCAACGAAGAGAGATTTGGTCCAAAATCATCCACATGTACCAAGTTGTCCATTTTTGGTCTCTTCGTTTCGACAATCTTCAAAGTTGACCGAAGCCAAATGTCAAGCTAATTTGATGTAATATGACACATTAAACCATGTGGAAAGTTGAGACCAACGAAGAGAGATTT